>JAUELU010107713.1:0-10757 GCA_032357145.1 Evasterias troschelii | reverse complement strand
GGGGGGGGGTACCAGAAGATGTAAAGGCCACGTATCATTTCTGTACATAATAACCTCAACAATTTTGATCATTGTTTTAGACCTTTGTGTTTGCCAAATAAAGCTTTATGATTGATTTATCCAAATCCCTTTAATCTGTTTTAATCAAAATCCTTATACATGTATGTTTTCTTTCCAAGGTTTATCGTATGGGTCATCTGAGGACTAAAGGCATTCGGGTACAGAGATCTCGTTTAAGACAAGCAATTAAGATTGTTGATCCTGCAGGAGTTCAGAGGAGGAAGACAAAGACCATCTCCCGGCGAGTGTATTCCGTTCCCTGCCCAAACTATTTATGGCATATTGATGGGATCCATAAATTAATTCGCTGGAAACTTGTAATTCATGCTGGTATTGATGGTTTCTTGAGACTCATAACTTACTTACACTGCAGTGACAACAATTGTGCAGATACAGTTTTACATTTGTTTGATTCTGCAGTACAGAAGTATGGTTTGCCCATACGATTAAGGTCTGATCACGGAGGGGAAAACCAGGATGTATGGGAAATGATGATGTCTAGACGGGGTGAGACAAATAACCCTGTAATAGTGGGTTCGTCAGTACACAATGAGCGTGTTGAAAGACTTAACTACGACATCAACAACCAAGTAGTTTCTTGCTTTAAGAAAACATTCTCAGAGCTCGAACGTGAAGAAGCCCTTGACTGTGAACATGAAACTGACCTGTTTTGTCTTCACTATGTTTTTCTACCAATAATCAACAAACATTTGGATGAATTTCGAGCAGCACACAACAACCACAACATATCTACAGAGAGGAATCGCACCCCTATTCAGTTGTTTTTTCATAATCAACACTTTAGGCAATTACATGAACATTCGCGAGACCCACACCCTGGCATTTCTGTGCAAGAATTACGCAATGAAAACGTAACACAGGTAACTGTTCATAGTGTTGGATGCCCATTAACTGCTGAGGAGCAGAATGAACTTAACCAAACGCTTGAGAGTAGGTCCAACTTAAATGCTAAAGAAATGTACAAGTTTGTTGGTAACTTTGTGGCAGACAAATTTAGTTAGTGAAAATCTATCGTACTTTTTACCTGTTCTTTGGAGTATTCTATTGCTAGATAGAGCCAAAGAAATTGTTAAAAGTTGTTATTATTTTCCCTGTTATTTATTAAGTTTGAATACTTCACAATGTCAAAAAAAGCCCCATGACAGAAAAATGTAAAATAAAATATAAATGGATATTTAAATACACCTAGCAATTTTGAAAGCAACATCAGACCAAGAATGTCATATTAAATGTAGAATGTCTTTTATTTAGAAAAATACGAAACACAATTAACTGTTACGAGTACAAATAAACGGATATAAACGATTGAAAGACCTTGCATCAACTTCTTTGAATATTCTCTATGCAGGCATTATCTTCAAGCATATGCTTTTTCCCAAAGGTTGATATGATAAAAGAAACTGAAAAATTTCAAAGCACTTCTTAAAAACTGTTTGAATTGAATGTTTAAAGTAACAAACAAACCAGTGCAAACATAAAGTAACTAAAAGTGTGTTAGATGAGTGGCAAGCTGCGTTGGAAAACAAGTCACCGCACCAATAAATTAATATAATGCTAGCACGTTGATCTAAAGACAAAAAAATATATATGTGTATAATTTTTTGTAAAGGGTTTAAATAAATAAATATCACACAGTGCAGTAAATGTATTTATGAAAACATGTTGATACACAGTATTCTGTTTTTGGCAACATTACAATCCCCTGCCGGCGGCTTTCCCTGAGAAACTCAACAGGATGTCTGTAAAAATGCAACTTATCAAATAATAAACCACAAGGACAAGTCATTTTGAAAAAACTGTTAAAACCCAAAACATAATTTGTTTAAAGCTAGATCCTGACGAAGTACATGTTAATACTAATGATCTCATGTTTGGCACTATTCCTGAAAGGTTCAGTAAACTGTTCTCTCTTGACTGGTTCTTAATAACAAACACTTTTTTAAAGCTAGATCATTACCTGTGATTTCATGTAAAGTAATATTTCACTGTTTCAATAGTTCTTGTTAACTTGTGTTTTTTGGAGAATAATGTGTTGTACACCTTTTTGGCCATATTAGACTGGTACTCTCCTGTACTTTACCAGTCCTTTAGACCTTTGTACAACTCCACCCCTTTTGTGAACAATATTGAATGTATACTTGATTAGGCCAAGATTGTTGACGCTACTAAGTTATAATTTGTTTATGTTAAAGGCTAATAATTATAAAACAAGAAATCATGTTTTGTGTATATAAAGAGTATATAAACAGTAAACCTTAAACATTTTTGGCAAGATTAAACTTGTACTCTCTTGTACTTTACCAGTCCTTTTTTTCTCCTCAATTTAAATATACTGTTTAATAAAAAGAATATAATCAGTAAAACTTAGTCCTTTTTGGCAAGATTAAACTGGTACTCTCCTGTACTTTACCAGACCTTTTTACAACTCCACCCCTTTTTTGAACAATATTGAACTTGTACTTGATTAGGCCTTAAAGATTGTTAAGCTACTAAGTTTCATTGGTTTTAAGGCTAATAATTATATAACAAGAAATCAATAGAGAAATCAATAGAAAAATCACGTTAAAAATAATAAAAACAATGGGAAGCTTTCAAATTGTAGTCACATGCTCCACAGCCAAACTTAAAACTTCTTCAACAGCTGTTTCGAAGAATGCTCACTGCTTTAAACAACAAAATGTTAGAGAAAAAATAAAATGACAAGGCCAAATTGTAATGAGTGTATCAATAATTTGTAGAAACATAATTGTAACTAAATTTAGTGAATTTTGACCATTATGATGAGATGTGTGTAGTCTACAACTTTCCAAAGCCCTTGGAGTTTATGATGGCCTCTTCCATCAACTCCTGAAACACAGGAGGATCACCTTTTCCTCTAGGGAGTTGAAGCTCCAGAGCACATGTGGACGCCGTTGGATATGCCTTTAAGTGATCCGATTCGGGACTATAGAAGACAATGCTCAGCTTCTTCGAAAAACCCAAGGGTGGAATGCAGTCAGCAGCAGTTATGAAAACTAGAACATCTTGAAGCGATGTCCTGGCACTGCCATCTATCATTTAAGAAAATAATTTCACCTTATAAAAACAGCAATTTTTGGTCTCCAATTTTGACATGGTACAACCAACACACGGTTGAACTTTATGGATATTCGGGTTTTATGCAAGACAACATAGTGAAGACACATTTTTGATTTAAAAATTGATCTCATATCTGAAGCACAATTACCTTTTAAAATCTTGAAAATACAATACAAATTAAAGAGGAAGGGAAATTTAAAATTTGTGATGTACTCTTTTCCCATTAGATAAAATCCTCATGTGAAAGTTGCAAACATTTAAAGTCTCCAACCTCACATTGAAATTGCACTTGCATTCGTTGCTCTCCCAGGGCAAAGTTTGTCAACATCCTAAACATCCGATGACCTCATTCTGAGGAAATGGGACTTGTAATTTTTCCCTTGCTCTTTAAGATCTGGAAAAAGTTGATCCAAGAACAGTGCTAACAATGCACACTATTGTACACCTTTTACTTAATTTGTCTCCCTATTTACATGTAGTGTACTGCATGACAAGTCCAACTGTGAGTTACATTAAAGTATCCATGGCAATACCTTGACATTCCTGCAAAAAAATCTCCCAAGAATACACAGTGTCCTCTTCTAAGACACGCAAGTTAGACCCCTCGGGTGACCATGATACTGTGCTGAGTCGCTTTACTACATCTCTGGTCAGTGGCTTTAAACCTTCCGTTGTAAAAAGACTATTTAAAATGGTTGGAAACTGCTCAAGGGCAACTGTGAAGTTGCCAAGTCCTTTCTTGAACTGTAAGATTTCTGACTGTGATCTGAAAAGATTACAAGAAAAACTTTTCATAACAGTCACATTAGAGAAATGTTCTAACTTATTTTAGTGTAATTTCAGAAAAAACATCAAGTTGTAGCAAAGTAAATACAATTTCATAAAAGAAACCATTACATATAATTGGTAACTCATACCGACAAAAGATGTGCTGCTTGACCAAGGCTTTCACAATTTGGTCCCGCTGGGTAAACCTCTGACTGTAAAGCCCAGTTACTCCTCTGTCTCCTGCCCAATCAGCCAAGCTATCAGAAACTGCAGTGAAGTCCTCTTCTGTGCAAGTTGCCAGCTTGGATCAAACACAAATAACTTTGAAATCCTCTTCCACTCTGTAAGTGTACAGCACACTTAATTTTTTACTTGTATGTCTATTGCCAAAACACAACTTACGCCAACATTGTTTATAGTTCAATTCGAAGACCTTGAAACAACAAACCCTATATCACCACTCAGACAATTATGCTTATCAAGCGAGGTGTTTGTTTCAACCATTTGTATTACTTTGTTTTGTTTGCTTTGTTGCTTTTGTTTTGAGTTTTACTCTCTATTTTTTTTTTCATTTTCCTTTATTTAAAAGCAATTGTTTACAATTACGAAGTTTGCTAAATGGTAAATACAGCATTCTGTACAGTATGGTTGGTGGAAGGGTAATGAGCTCCCTTGTTGTAATTGAACTTACCCTATGTAATTTTTCATGAACTTCAAAATCTGTAATACACTCATACCCTGGAGTGCACTTCAGGTCTCCATCAAACATAAGGTTGAACATTGCTGGCTCCAGTACAGGGAGGCCAGGCCCTCCCTGTGTGATACTCCATCGTACCAACTTGCCTGCCAGAAGGTAGGTTTCCTTTTCAAGGAGATCTACACTGTGTGCGAAATATTGGTGTCCTTCCTTGCCCTCAAGAATTCCCATCTCATTCACAACTGCCTTCATAAGAAGCCTAAGAAAGTAAAATGTAAAACATAGTTACTCTCGTGAACGTGAAGTTTGCAATTACACTAACCAAGGCAAAAACACAATCACACCTTCAATATAAATACTGCAAAATTATAAAATACTGTAACACTTGAAATCCCTGTCCCATAAAGGCTGCTGGCTGGCTGATAAGCATGCAAATAAAAAATGCTATTCTGTTTGCGCTAAAGATTCAGAAGAATGTTTTATTAACAACCGTATGGCTACAAAGAGAAATATTTAGTGTAGAAATAATGCCTACAACGCAAGAATAGAATGGAAAATAACTCTCATAATCTATTAGGGTGGGTGGGTCAGTGTGATTTTGTCAGTGAAGATGAGGGTGGTCAGGCGGGCATTAAAAAAACTCGTAAATTTGTAAAGTCCAGACAGCCTGTCTAGACTCTGTTGTCTAGGTGGGCATTGGATTAATTAGGATGGGGGAGCTGTTGGCCTGTGAGATTGGGGGAAGAGTGTGCTTTGGCTTTGCAGCTGTATGTGCCCATTCTTTGATCTACGATGTCTGTGCCGCCCTTGGTGAAATCATACAACTTGTAGACTGCTGGTTTCTTCTTCTTATCATCACGTGTTATGCAGCGCAGGGGTTGTATAGTTGACAACACAAATACATTCTTCTTGCCTTTCGAGGTATTGACAACGTAGGAGGACAAAACTCATTCACTATCCTCCGACTCCCAAAACATTTTTGAACTCAGTGGTTCACGGCCTTCAATAGACTTTACTTCTTTGGGAATTCCAATCCGGTTGGTCATCATCGTTCCGACGCAGGTCATGTTTTTTTCAAGGAGCCATCTAGCTGTTGAGATAGCTGTGTAGAGACGATCCATTGAGATGTTGCGACCTTGCAATGAAACACTCCGGCCAAGCCTATTTACCATTGACTTTATATAGTTCTCAGTCCCGGAAACGTAGTAGGGGCCCTCTTCTTTCTTCGGCTTTCCTGCATAGACCATTGTGGTGTAGGTATAGGCAAATCTTGCATCGTTCATTGACTTGAACAATAATCCGTACTTTGCAGGTTTATTCGAATTGTACTGCTTGAAGCTGATCTGGTTCCTCATTGGATACAAGGTTTCATCCAGGGAAATGTATTCGCTAGGTGTCACATATCGTGCGCAGTTATCGTTGAACTCTTCAAACATTTCTCGCATAGCTGCAAACCTGTCATGCTCCCAGCGTGTCTTCCTAGTATCCTCATCATCAAAAGATATATGTGACAGGAGGAATTTGAACCTGTTCCTTGACATAACTCCTCCGAACACGGGATGTCCTACTCTGTCTGCAAACAGTATAGACACTCGATGGTCATTCAGCCCAAGAAGACCCCGGAAGTACATGAGTCCAAATAGGGTGTATATTTCATCAATACTTGTGTGTTGGAGATGTGTATCTTTGTCCGAAATTTTGTCCTTGAGCCTTGCCCGTATGCCATCAATCTTCTTGTTGTTTTTTTCAACAATACCTCCAACCATATCAGGTTGCAAAAACAGCTCAAAGGCCTTTCTGGGCGTATCGGCATCCCTAGCCACACCCCTCACCTCACCAGGCTTTCCCCTCACAATATCACATCTGCGTTGTCGACCTGTAGGTTGTGGTGGTTTTTGAGTCCAAGTTATCTTTGGCGTGTCTCTTCTTTTAGCAGGCCCCAAGTTTGCAGTGTATGATTGGAATTGGATTTCATGTCCATCAGGAAGAACCATTGGGTCGTAGTTTGCTGGATCAAGTGCAGCATCTATACTGTTCACCAGCCTGTTACAGGTTGTCACTTTCTTGGTGGGTCTGATGTCATCGTCATCGGTGTTTGATGATTGATCGTCATCTATTTCCATTTCATCTCCACTGCCAAGTTCATTCCAATGATCTTGTAATTCTTCACCAGTTACAAGTTCATCTAAGTCATCATCTTCTTCGTCAGAATCTGTCACAGAGAACAAAATATCAGCAGCAGCCTCTGCAGGTGAAAGAAACAATCGTCTTCTCTTTGCCCCATTCATATTTGTTCTCATATGCTCTGTTATGGCTGAACTGAATGTGTTGTTGTGCTGTTGTTTGACCCTATGATTGTGGAGTGCTGTTGACAATGATTCTAATTATAACCTTATGTGGCATGTGGAAAAGTGATTGTCTTTATGTAAGGCTGCGCAAGCTGACTCATTCATATATTTCCAATAAACAACTTGAGATAAACAGTGACAGTGGTTGGGATAGCAAAGACTTGTTTAGGAAAACTACACAAGTACATCGTAAAGTAATTTCAGCCCCAAATAATTAGGAAAATTTTATAATAAAAATTGCATTTGCTTTGTGACAATAAATTCATCTTTATGGAATTTGTTTTATGACAAAATTATAATCAATACGGCTTTCATTTTATGACAATATAATAATCAATTTGGTTTTTGTTTTCAATTGAATAGGGAAAAAAATGTCAGTATAATTTCACTACATTTCAATTACTGTGAAAATCCAATATGGCCGCCAATTTGGTGGCCATATTAAATTTTCAGGACATGCAGCAGATCAAGTGACTTTTTATCATTTATTGACATGACAAGTAAAAGATAGCATGTTGAAACAAGGACCAATGCAAACAAATCTCAATAAACAGCTGTTTTTCACCAAGTTCCATTTATTGAAAAAATCAAAATGGCCGCCGACGTTGGCGGCCAATTTGAATTCCCATAATGCATTGTAGATTGTCACATGACACTTGTCAATCACCTGCCTGGTAAATAAATCAATGCAAGTATGACAAACTGTTTTACGGTGTAGAAATGAGAGAACATACATTTTACGTTATGTAAACGTAACGTAAAAAAACTGAAACTAAAGGTAAAACAAACGGTTGCCATGGCAACAACGAGCCATTCTTTGAAAGTTTTTTTTTACGATTATGACTCTGGGTAATATTTAGGAAAAGTCATCAAATTTGGTGGTGATCGGCTGCACCGTTAAAAAGATATGGGCACAAATATCGGAGGGGGGGCACATTGTGCCCCCCCCGGTCCTGATAGGGTTAAACCATGGTGACATCTTGATATACAGAAGAAAACATCCTCATATTTTAAAAAGGTAACAAATATCCTGTTAATTGTTTTTTAATTTAATTAATATGTAACAAAATTAAATATAGGGCACTTTGGACTTTTATTTGTCCAAGAAACACAAGAAACATACAGCAGGTTCATTCAAAGAAAACAGTTTTCAATTACTTACTTGTTTGCCTCACTGCTAGTTGAAGTTGAGGCCACCTATAACATAAGTCAACAAAAACTTGTATTGTTTAAGACAATTAAAGACAGATCATATCAAAAACAAAGATACACAAAATGAGCCCCTAAGTTACCCAAAATAACTTATTTGGGTGAACATACTCGCCACTACAAATGAGAAATTATGATCAAATTTGTCACTTGTAATACCAACAATTATCATAACATAACAGCTTTTCAGCAACAACAAAAACTCAAAAAAACAAAACAACAACAACGACAACGACAAGAACAAGAACAACTGAAAAAAAAACCCAAACCCAAAACAATAAACAAACATTACCTGCGTGTGTCGACGGAGGCGTTTTGCAGGAGTGTCTGGTTGTACAATAGCTGTGTTGCTACTGGCCTGCCGGATTCAGAAAACAATACAGAGGTTGATAGTTACCATTGTAACAATAAAAACACAATGTTACTTTAAACTTCTCATTAGTTGCTAATAAATTAACACACTGGAACAAAAATAGTAATGATCAACTTACAAAAAATGTACGGATAAATTAATTTCAACTTATGCAAATCTGTAATTGCGATGTATCCTTTGGTTGGAGGACATCTGGTAAGTCATCAGCACTAAGCTCACCATCATCATCACTCGTCTTGTGAAAGGACAGTTATACAAGAAAAGGTCACAAACACAAAACTTAAATGTTTCAACTAAGTAATTCTATACATTCAATCAAAATTCACACAATCAGGATAGGCCTACTAGCTAAATTTAAATTAAACCTCCCTTTGAAGTGCAGTTTCCAATAAAATGGCATTTCACATAACTTTTTGGAGAGGTTACAAACTTAGTTGTTTTCACTTTCACAGGGGATCTCTTGTTGGAAGCACAAAACTGAATTTGGAATTAAAGGTCAACTTTTAATGCTAAAACACAAGACGCGGGATGATTGAGTATGTACAATATTTATTTATAAATTAAATTCTTTCATCTGAAAATGTCCTAGCTGAAAATAATTTTTAACAGCATGAGCCAGTTGATTTCGAGATTTCAACACCATTACCTCAATCGCCAGATCTTCTGAGTGCCGCTTCCTCTTAGTACCTTCCATTTCCTGTAAATGGGCCAAGAGTGACATAAATACTCATTTACATTTTGAAACCTTGTACAAGAATTGTTGGTAAGAAAAACTCAATAAATGGGCACGAATGTTCTTGAGGGTTTAATAGATAGAAACAAAACTTATGAGTTTTTATGATGACTTTTCCACATTCCATTGAATAGTAAATACAAAGTGAATAAGAGACAGGTCATGCTATATTGGTGTTGTGTTTATGGCACATTACATGAGTAATGCAGTACCTTGTCAAAGAAGCTCTCCATAGTAAGGTCATACATGCTGGGACACATGATGTATAAGCATCCTTGCCCACATGGGACAACACCTCTGTGCCACCCCATTTAAAATGGGAGGAAACCCTTGGTCTTTGAAGTTTCTTACCACATCCGGGAAGAACACTGTAAACAATTGAAGTCGAAGAAAAAGAGTAAGTTTTAAACATGAAAAAACTGTTGCAGCACATATTGTAGCTTTATTTAATTAATTGTTTTGAACAATTGGTGAAAGGTGACAAGGTAAAACTATGTTCATGTATGATAATCAAAATAGTGTTAATTATATTTGGTTGGGTTTTTGGGGTTTGATTATGGTTGTTGCTGTCTCCTGTTTTTATGGTAGTTGGTGTTTAATTGTTGCTGTTGATTTTGTTCTATTTCTTTCAAACTAATTACTTTGTCAATAAAGTCAGATAGTCCTACCTTAAGTAATCAAATTGAAATTGATCACTCTCCATGAGATGAAATACCCCTCTGAAGACAGAAGCAATTTCATCTACTACCTCTGTAGGAAGCATATCTCGTTGAATGCATATCTTTCCAGACATCCCATTTTTGGCCAGGTACTCTCTCTGTTTACCACGTGGAATCGACACAATAGTTGAGGAGTCAAAAGGCAAGCAAAAGATGTCCTTAGACACATTTCTTGACCGGGACACCTTTGACTTTGAACCTCTGTCTATATGAGTCCTTTGCCTTGGTCTGAAGGATGGATTGGGCCATTGATGTGTCTGACACACACAGAGAAAGCAACACAAAGTAAGCATTTTTAGGCTTATCATGGTCAAATAATGCAAGTAAAAACAAGACACAAAAGTCATTAACCCTGCAACCTCCCACCCACCCCCAAAAGTGGACATTGATGAAAAATTACTTTGCCACATGACTGACAAGGAATCAGAAATCACACCCACAGTACACCCCCCCCCCCCCCAACACACACACCCAAGTGTGTATACGCCTGCATTCGTGCACCTCCTATTGCCCCTCTTTGCGTATACTAACTTTTTTTGCAATAGCTCCCATTGGTTTTGTACACGTTTTCCAACCGTGGACCTTTCACGAACCGTGGACTTATTGTCCTCTTTTGTTATAGGTTTGAATGTGTGCTCAGCTCTGTGTACAGTTTTAACATCGGCCGGCGTTCCGTCATCACTTTTACTGTGTGCGGTATAGTTTTTACTGGACTGGTGTGTGACCGGTTGTAAATTTAAAACTTACCTGC
>JAUELU010107680.1:0-10758 GCA_032357145.1 Evasterias troschelii | reverse complement strand
GCTGCATATTGTGCCACAGCACCTTGTAAACAATTACATGGTGCTATGTAAAGGAATAGGTCTCAAACTTCAAAAAGAAGCTCTTCTCCACATATATACCTTGCAAGAAAATACTGACTGTTGAAGCGCCTTGAGCGTCACTGAGTGACGGATATGAACGCTATATAAGAAGCCACTATTACTGTTATTCACCTAACATTAACCACAAATATCCATCAAGTTTTTAAAGTAACTTAGTGACTTAGTATATACACAATTATTTTAAAAAAAATTTAACTTTTTAATTTTGGGTTGAACAAAGACAAATTGATAAGAGTGGGATTTGAACTTGGATTAATGTGCTGGAGCTAACTGAGCCACCTAGCCCTAATATTGGCGTTTCCCTATTTTGTCAATATCTTTGTTTATGGATGCCAGTGCACTGAAATTCATTTTCTTGGCAAAATGCCTCCCACAAGTCAGTTCATCTGACCTATCAAAGCAGCCAGCTGGCAGTTGAACTGTCTTGCTTCTCAAGGGTTCACTTGTTCAACATCTTGATATTAATGGAATTAAAACATTATAAAAACTTATTGGATTGGATTGTTGTGTTAGTTTCTTCCTCATACCAGTGTGTGATATGCACTGTATACGACTGCTTCCCAATTAATTTCTGCAAAATAAAAGCTCACAGGCTACTTGGATTAGATACAAACCTACAGTGCATGCCTCATGGTTTATTACTTGATATTTGTAATACAAAGTTGCATCCCCCTGAAAATAAGTCCTCACCTGCTGCTCTAAACTTGGGGTCCCTTATACGGCAGTTACAGGTTAAATGGCAACTGACTGGCACCCCCCCCCCCTCCCCCCGAACACAGATATTGACATTACAGAGAGACTGCCTAGAATAGATGGCTCAGTTGGTAGAGTGCCGGTGTGTCACCATCTCAGCCATCCGCCGTACTCGGCTATCCGGTGACCATCAAATACGGTAACATTACGTCATGCCATGCCTGCGCATAGCAAGCGAATGTAGTCCAGTTTTAGTGCCGTCCTGAGTTGTGTTGCGATGCTGGCAACGTGTATTGAAAACAACCCCGGATATCTGAGAACCCTGCACTACTGAGACCCGGCTACATCATCCGGATAGCTGAGTACGCCAGACAGCTGAGATCGTGACACCTGCATAAGTTAATCTGGAGGTCAGCGGTTCAAATTCCACGCTAGTCAATGTTTCTTTCTCAAAATTGATTAAAATTAACCCAGACAGTTTCCCTTGTGGTTGATCACTTACTTATTACTAATCTAAACACTACCATGCCATGAAGTTTATCCAAAATGATATTTGTTTAAAATGGAGTGTGAGTAAACCAGGAGATTCCCGTTTGGTTTCAAAGACTTACGGCATTCGGGGAGACCATCACATACCCATTGTCGGGGGATACACACTAATGGGAATGTCAGGCACTGGAAATCGGACCCAGAGCACGGTGATGGAGTAGACTCAGTGATCTGATGAGTAGTCACCTGAGTAGTCACCTGATCAGTCACCTGATCAGTAGTGACCTCGGTAGCTGTAATAGAAAACAAATCTTTGCAGTAACTTAACTATTGTCACAGACAGAAAATGTCTGTTGCCAATTTTGTTATGATAAAGATGTTGACTGGCTTATAATTACCGGTAAATGTTTAATTTTCATCTTTACCGGATTTTGTTTGATATGTACACTTAAAATACTAGAAATATAAAACAAACTGTTATTCTTTTTAAAATAAGCAGAATCCCTTTCAAAATGTCTTGCATATGAACCTGTATTCCTCACATTCTTGTTTCACTTTGGGTAAATTTACAATTGTCTGTTTACATAATTAGTGTGCTGTCGTAGCTGTTCTTCATATAATCAAACTTATAAGATCCCACTGCTGCCACCAATTCCTCACTTACTTCCATTGCAGTTGGCTTCATCAGAACCATCTGTGCAGTCTTCTTCAGTGTCGCACCACCATGTCGCAGGAATACATAGTCTATTACCACATTGTCTTTGCTCCCCAGGGCATTTTGATGCCTGGTCGTTACACACCGAGTCATGCTCATCACTTCCATTGTCTACAAAGAAACAAAAAGATATATATGTGTTAAGGAGTATATTGCACAAGTCATTTATTGATCCTTGGCATATAAAATATTGGCTACATAACATGACTGTAAACAAATTTAGAGTTTTGCAGTCCACCAGGTTTGGCATTTCCTCCCACCATTAGATAACTAGATTTGCTTCCTGTGTCTCTATATGACCCGATTTTGAATCTGAATTGAAACTAAGCCTAATATTTTCGCCTAATTTTGTAGTTTTTCTACGTGTTCACTCTTCCTTCAGCTTCTGAAACTGAGCTTCGTTCTCTCCTATTTTACACCTTTCTCTCAGTTGTATCTACCACAGATCATCCATTTTGGGCAGTGTATACTGTAGTGCTGCCATACAACCCTTGCATATGATGTCACAATCCCAAAATAGCGCCCTCACTAAGGTCAGTGCAGACCTTCGATTGGCTGAGAGTTTTGCACAGCCCGTCCCGTAATCGGCTGCAAATTTCCATTGTTTGACCTCAGTGATGATGGCCAAGGGGTCTGTCGGCAGCTTCTGCCGGCAGCTCTTTGAGATGACATTACACTGAATACTTTCACAGGCATTCCTGTTTAACATCTACTAGGCCAAAAAATGATCTGTATAAGATTTTTAAGAACCTCACCGCAATCATTTTCGCCATCGCAAGTCCATCTTGTAGGAATACATTGAGAAGTCCCCGTACACTGGAACTCGTTTTCTGTGCACATTTTCTGAATGCAATCCGCCTCATCAGAGCCATCATCACAGTCTACATCTCCATCACACTTCCAATAGCTTGAAATACATGACTTTGAACCACATTGGAATTGAGTGATGTCACAAGACACATCTGGAAGTAAATCAAGCAAGAATTTGTCACCACACCTTTATCAGTTGAGAAACCTGAAAGGACTCCTCACACCATTCCAATATTATTTTTGTTGATGTTGTTTACTTTTTGTTATGTTACTACTTGTATTTGGGTTTTGAGGCATTGCATGGTGAGGTATCAATGTATATTTGGTTGTATATACTACTTGTATTGTTGTAGACTTTCCAATAGCACTGTTGAACTTTTGAATTTGTTTTTATATAGGATGGAATTTCATTCATACCTGTTTTCCAATTACTTATAGAACTTAATATACCTGAACAGGTGTTTACATCTTCGTCTGAGCCATCTCCACAATCTTCACCACCATCACATTGCCAGTCTATGGGTACACAACTGTTATCAATGCATTTGAATTCAGTCTCTGCATTGCAGCTGTGCTCAAGCCCTAGTTTGTGAACATGAAATCAAATTTTTGTTTTGTAAAAGAGGTGTTTTTATAAAATGTACTTTGGACAAGAATTTGTGTTTGTTTGGATCTGTTACCAATGAGACCATTCCTAAAATCAAAATTATTTTCTCTTTTGAGCGATGATTTCAACTGTTACTTTGATTAATCCGACAACCAAAGCCTTACCCAAAAGAAGGATGATTGGGATTTAGCATTGAACAGGACGCTCATGGTGCTTATATGCAACCATAATATCTTCTGTCCCCCACATTGATTTACAAAAGTTAATTAATCATATGTTTTGTGTCTTACAGGCACTAGAATCATTGAGACAATGTTATCCTTTCTCAGGGTTGAGAAATTTATAATCAAATAATTGCTGATAAATAACTTATCGAGTTATATAAAGAAATAAAATTCGCACAGAGGGAGGAAGTTTACAGTTTCAACATCTTGCCTCTTACCTTCACAACTACTTTCATCTGAACCATCTTCACAGTCCTGTTGACCATCGCATCTCCAAATAACCGGGAGGCACTGTCCACCCGTTTCGCACATAAATTCGATGTCATTCGAGCATGCTTCACAGTAAAAGCATAACAATAAGTCAAATACACGAAACACAAACAGCAGTATCAGTTGAAAGTGAATTTTCCCACATGCAAATTTGGGAAACATTAATAGTAAAAGTGAAAGAGTAATTTGGGAAACATTCATAGTAAAAGTTAAAAACTTTAAGAGTATATCCCAAACTCTTATAAGTGTGAAACTGTGATATTTTGGCTTAAGTCCTATATGGAATATAGAACAAAATAGCATCAAATAGATCACCACTTTTGCATGATAGTATTCAAATAGATCATCACATTTGAAAGTTAATAGCCTTTCAAATAGATCATACCATTTGTAAGGTCATATATATTTTTCACTTCGAGTCCATGACTTGTTGTTAGTTTCACTTCCTTCTCCGCCTTGTCTGCTTATGAATCCGTTCAGATTAGAAATCGAATCTGTTTGTGTTGTAAATTAAATTTAAACAATTGAATAATTCACGTAATTTCAAATGAAAGAATTGGGCCAAGCCTATATAGGGAAAGGCCACTGGGCCATCCTCTGTTGTTACCCTAGACTTATCCTTGGTGCCCCTTCAAAAGTTTGTTTACAAACTTAAGGATTTTTCAATGGAAGTGTATATTGCAAAATGAAAATGGCCTTGCCCTCTCAAACATGAAATTCCAGGCCTGGTGTTGCACATGGATGTGATATTTTGTTTTAAAAAAATAAAACAAAAAATCGAATAATTGTTTTAAAATTAATAAATTTAAACAACAATTTGTGAATTTTCCGCTTTATATAAATTTATTTTTGGAATGGACACAATTGTTCCTATATTCACTAAATGTTATATAAGTCGTAGGCCTACTTTGAAAAAATAAAATAGTTTGTGAAAACATGCCAACAGAAAATCTACGGTTGGATCAAAGCATAGAGGAAGTCTCGATCTGTCCTTTCTCTATTGAAATGAAAGGGATCTCGTTTACCCAGGCCGATCAGAACCAATTATTTTCAAAAGAGTTTCAATAATGAAAATATATATTTGTTGTTCTACTTCTAAACTGGGACCATTCCGACAATGTTTAACTAAACCTGGAAAAGAGCTTACCGTTCGCCTGGTGGAAAGCAACCAGAAGTGCTAAGCATAAAGACAGCTTTACTACAGCGGCCCCACATATATCGATCCACCGCATCTTGGTGGTTGGTTGGAACACCAACATATCACAACCCCAATAACTACTGCATGCACTGGAAATGGTTAAGTGGTATTCGCTTGCTGGCCGTTTATATAGGAACTGTCGCACTTTTTTTGAACCCTGGGCCGGCACAGCTGTCATTGATTAAGCATGTTCAGATTTATACAGGATGTAACCCTCGAAAATAAATCAAATGCATGCAAGGACAGTGTTTTTTTTTATAAAATGAGATTACTGCAGTGTAAGCCTATACTGCCATAGCTTGGACCAGAAATTTATTACCAAGCTGTGGATTGTAAGTAGAAGGAAACCGTCTACCATTATCATTTTCTTGTGTTTTTCTTCCACAAATAAATCTTTCCCACAAACCAAACACACATGACCCCCTGTCTGAAGTTGCTCGATTACAATGATAGTAAAATAAAAATAGATTGTGTAAGGGGTGACAACAGTAATCTAGTTAATGAGGCAGCTTTATACAAGTGCAATCGTGTTTTATATGCGCCAGTTATGAGTGCGCCCACAGATTGTACTTATGGAAAAAAGCAAAACATTAAATAAAACCATGCTAAAACAAACACATTTGTGTCAAGAATGTTAGTTTAAAAACTAAATAACAGTCAACATTATAATTATCTTATTTTTAATTCCTAAAATTCGATGAATAGGCCCACCCTTCTTCAGTGAGTTTAGATCTTCAAATGGGAGGAGTCTGAATCTGACAATAAAGAGTTGACTCTCTGGGTCAGGCTTCAGATGTGTCGATCCGGTACCGTTGATGTAACTTTCAATTTTTGAACGAAACAACACCCATGCACTTCACGAGGTTCTGCTTCCTTCCTGTATATTTTCAATAAACACACCCAATAATGTCATGCCTCTATACCGCTCAGTACAAAACCATGCTCTTATATCATGTATCAAAGTCCATACTTTGGAGTCAGATTATTGACTCCCCCAGAAAGTGAATCATCTCATTTCACCGATGACCGAATAAGGTCGAGGGAGCAGGCCGTGACTGGTGAGACCATGGCATGGAGGTAGAACGACCCCGTGTCCGACAGCCTCCGAGCAATAATAGGCCTCTCTTTGGATTAATTCACTGCATGTGTTGACATGCATCACATAAGTTAATTTCAAGGTTACGGTAATGAATTGAACTTTCCCATTCAGGGCTCGAATTGGGGGGGGGGGGGCATCCACAAGAATCCACGAGAATGTTCTCACAAGACCAAAATTGAATTGATAAAATTGATACTTTCACAGTTTTTGAATTATTGTATAAATTTGAAAAAAACATCAAGAGAATTGGTGGTTCTCATTGTGCTATGGTTAAATATTCTTCATTAACACTTAACAGAATTGCAATATTGTTATAAGACTGCTGATCAGATAGTCAAAATTTGAGCAAAAACTGAGGACTTGTCCAGTCACGGGCTTACTGGCCTAATGCTAAAATCACTGGCATCGGTCCAGTGTAAATTTCGAGCTCTGACCGTGGTGTCGATTTATATTTCTCTGACAGTATTTTTCATGGGGCATTGTTTCGTTATCTTTATGACCACTTGAAACTCTCATCAAGTTATGTGTATTAAGTGAGTTGAAAGTCCTTAAAAGGGGGAGAAATGGATGAAGAAGAGGGAGCACTACACAATATAATAACGTTGATATCCTTTAATAGGATGACGGCAGTGCGCCGGAACACAATCCATGGCTCACCGCTCTACTTGACAAGATATCGATGAACAAAGATTGCGAACAGATTTGTGTTTTAGATAATAAAGGTGGCGACCTGCAAGGGGCAGGGACAGTGGAAGCGGGGGCCGGGGTAGAGAGATGACGGCTCTGCTTACGTCTCAATCCAAAACTAGAGTGGGCAAATAAAATAATTTTGCATCATACAAGAACCTACTGATCTAGCATTAAGCTGCAAAGTTCCACTAGCATAATTTGTGTACAGGAAACTGACCGGACCATTCCAAACGTGGAATAGTGCACAACACCACTCGCTCCAAAAGTTATTGCCGGTTCATGGAGCAATAGTCCACAGACTTCCTTCCCATGCCATTACTTTTAGTTTCGAAAAGACAGCAGGTCAATCCATCAGGACTGGTGGAGTAACAGTCACGATAGTGACACACAACGAGTACCAGTGTGGTAAAGATCACACACCGCGCCCATGCATTTGTCATGTCCTTGTATCAAATAACAACAGTGAATGCTACAACATTCATTGAACAAAAAGGAGCCAGACTATGTCTCCATCCGGCCTCGGTTTGGTTACATTGACTTGAGTGAGAGATCATCAAGATGGTCATACCATGATTTAATGTCATGGCCAAGTATATGTCCTCTACCCATATCTCCAATAGTTACCTTAGTGATGGCATGATACCCCGCCCCTATTGGACTGACTTTCAGTATCTCAATGTGTGAACGCATAATCTGATGAGACATCGAATAATGCAAGATGTAGCCTACATGTACAATGCCGATAGTTACTTGTATTTCCCTCCTCCTTGTGTGAAGCAAGAAGCTTTCATCCAATACTAAAAACCGGTACCATCTTGTTGGGATACCTGAGTGTGTGCCAGTCAATCTTGGCACTGGAATCCATTCGAATTGAGGGGCAGCCAATACTCAGCTACTCCGGCCACATCGGGCTCAATACAATGCGTCATACGTTTGGTGGTTTGGGCGAGGGGGGAAGTGGGGGCGCCTCTCTTTGACATTGGACGAATCCTATATATTATTATCCATTTCAAAAAAGGTACTTTACCGGCAGGGTTGTAAAAGTATGGGGCTTGGTGATGATTTGTTGAACATATAGAGGATCGACAACTTTCCAAGCAGGCCCTAAAGTTTTTATCGGAAATGTTGCTCTGTGAAGTATGAGCTTTTTTTGTCAATTTTTACGTTTGTGTTTGTTGTAGGCCCCTATGTACATGTATTTAATGTCCTTTCGTGGTATTTTTATTAGTAAGTACTGACTTTTATCAATCCAGTTTTGGCGCTTGCGCTGTGGATGCTGTAGGCCTCCTATGAAATAAATAACAATCAATAAATAAATAAAATAATATAGATTCATATAGTCAGACTTTCAAAATGTGCAGCGCACGGGAAAGATAATATGTTTATTTTCTCCCTATATGTGTAGAGTATCAAAACACTCCGGATTCAAACTAGCCTGATGACCTTCCCGGTATAATTTTCGGTGTTGATTTGATTACTCCATGATGATTTTTGATGGACACTCCCAAAACAACAATACCGGATAAAAAGGGTGAAATTACAGCCGTCTGTGCTATTTTTGAACCTTACAATTTCCCCTGTGTTTCCCGTGTAACCCATTTTTTGTTTAGTGACTGAATTGGGCCTACCAACCTTGTTTCACCATGTAATAAAAGTGTTCCCCCTTATTGTTTTGGGTAACTTCTAAACCCGCCCCGCCCTGCCTCATTTGTTTCTCTAGTCTAGCGCCCTCGTGTGGCAATTGTGACAACTTGTTATCATCTCGCGTTCGTTTCAAGAAAGCGGATCGCCATTCTCACCTATGGCTATGGGCTCGCTAAGCTTCATTGTTTAGTCAAGTTTCCACCCTATTTTGACAGATGTGACGAGAACTAAAAGGCAGAGGCTACATCCTACAATATAAAAGAGGTCATTTTATGCCAGTAAGTTAAGCGTTGCGTTATGATTGACGTGTTTATTGAAGTGTTAAACGGTCTGTTGTCAACAACAATACTGCAATCAGGTCAATAGAATCACATCACACAATGCAAACAAAGAGTTCAATCAATCGAGAGTGACCGCGGAGTCAATCTGTGTTTTGTAATCACTGTGTCGTTGAATTACAATGTTCGGGACAAATAAATCGTAGTATCTGCCTTTATTGACTGATCTTGAAGTTTAGAAACAGTGGAAGATTTTGTATTTCATCTATTCTTAAGTAAAGTTGCTGACCGAATGTATTGCAGTTGCACTGCAGAGGCCTATTTTTTGCTTTTGGTAGCCTACATTCAACAAAATACAAATCAATTAAAAAAACACGTTTATTTTTTAGGGCCAAGCACCTAATTCAGTTTGGTAAGCAAAATATTGTTGTTTCAATTTCTATAGGTTTTGTTTTATTATATATTTTTTATCTTTGTCTAAAGTCAGTTGATAAAAATTAAAATACACGTTTATTGCTATTTTCAATGTACTTTGGGATGGTTGTTATTTACCAATACTTGATTTGAAGTTGTTGCGCCCAGGAAAAAACATGGCATCCATTCCATACAAAAACAACGGAAAGAAAAGGGTAGCCCTGTTCAAACCATCTGGGCCTAGTTTCATGACGGTGCTCACGGAAGCGAGAATTCCACGCTTACATTAAGTGTATTTCACAGGTTAGCAGGGAATTTCTGCTTGTGCGCTTGCGTACTCTATGTGACTAGATATTCTTTGCTTACACAGCTAGCGCAAAAGTTTTGCGCTTGCCCTGTTAGCGGAGAATGGTGGACACAAGCCCAGAATTCGGCGGTAAGCAGAGCCATGAATTTGGGCCCTGGTGGTAGTGTGCAATGAGCATTTTGCTACTTTGAAGTCGGTATTATTATGTTTATCACCGTCCAAAAACCAACAACAAACCAACAACTGCGGAAGATGAAATTTATATTAAAGTACAATTTACGCATTACATACGTTGCAGACTTGCAGTGCCAATTTGTTTGGATTTTTCAAGTAAAATAAAAGAGGAAAAAGTTTGGTTCGTTGTTGCCGTTCAGGTCAGGAGCAGATGCTAGCATTTGTTTATTTTGTTTACTGTGGGGTTACAGCTATGCTTTTTTTATATTAAGACAGATCATTTGTATGCCACAATTTCTTTTAGCTTACATGATATTCAAAGCTTGGAAATAATAAACCAAAATTCTTACAGCCTATTGAATTTCGGAGAGAAAAAAAAAGATGTTGGAACAAAAGTTTAAGATTGTACTTGGAAATGAAATTTAATTAATACTTAGTTAACGTGCTTATACTTTTGTTTCTTCAGTTTTACTTTTTCTAATATAAATTGTATAGATTAATAATTAATACTTTAAAATTTCCCAATAGGCCTACAACTTTACTCTTTAGTTTCAATAAAGTCCACTGTGAAGAAAGTCTTCAACGGACGCCGGTATAAAACAAACACTTCAAATGCCATGTACACATACTATTCTATGGCAAGATGACACTGTTTGCTTTGCCAACGTACTGTACTACAGCGTTCTAATTAAAGTGTAATTAGGTTGCAGTCCAATATCTGTTCTGCTGCAGATGAAGTTGTCTTATACTTGCTTCTGCAGTTTTGTTTTCAGTTGGCCTGGCTTGCACAGAGTCCGTAAACCCCAGTAATTGTAACGTCTGGGAGGTTTTAGGTCTGCAATAAAGGGTAGCCCAGGCCTGCAAGACATCTTTAGGAATTTTCACAGTCAGCAAATCCCATCCCTGTTGTTTGCTTGTGTAATTTTAACACTTCAAACCCCCCCCCCCAACTTATTTTGTCTTTCAAAGTGAGCATTTAAAATCTGTCTTAAAGGCCAAGACCGGACCAGTAATTAGACCCAGTGGTTTGCACAAAATCTCACTGCACGTTTTATTAAGATTCAC
>JAUELU010107652.1:169-10760 GCA_032357145.1 Evasterias troschelii | reverse complement strand
TAACCGCCTTGTCTTTACAGGGCTCGAAATTTACACTTGACCTATGACCCGAGCCAGTGATTTTAGCAGTCTTGTGTTTTTGTTCAAATGTTGACTTTCAGTCAGACTGTTTTATCTTTCAATTCTTTTGAGTAATTTAAGTAAACTTATCCCTACATGACATGAGATACAACTTTTCTTTGTGCTTGTTTAAATTGAGACACAATCTACTGCACAATTTTGATGAGAAATTATTAAATATCAACAAATTGCGCTGTTTGCTACCCCCAGTTAAGAATAGTACTAGAGTTTTCAGATCCATAGCACAAGCTTCCTTAACAATAACAGTTCCCTTTTGCAATACTGACAGATACATGACATACACGTAAACTGCGCCGATAAAGTATCTACACACTAACAAATGGTCAGATTTATCGGAACCTCAAATAGTATGCAAAAAGATTATTAAATAATTCGATTCACAGTTATCTTCTGCGCATTTTGACACCTCTTTTGTTGTGCTGCAATGTTGTTTGGCGGATTTATGGGCACTTGAGTGGCTTAAGGTCGAATTTAAAAAGTTGCAAAAGCCCCTATTCAATTCCAGAAGGGAACTCGCACAAGCATCACACAAAGACAAAATCAAGACAAAATACACAAATTTGTTCTTTCTACTTAACTATGAAATTTATTGCAGTAGCTCCTCCGCCTTCTAACTTCACTGCTTACATGTAAAGGTACTCTCTGCTTTTATCTTATTAACTGTAACTGCTGATATCCTGAAGATGGTCCTCAATAATTCGTCACAGTACAATGTACAACGCTCTTGCTTGAATAGGGGCTTTTGCAACTTTTGAAATTCAACCTTACACACTCAAGTACCCATTAATCCGCCAAACAACATCACAGCGCAACAAAAGAGGTATCAAAATGCACAGAAGATAACTGTGCATCGGATTAATTAATTAATGTTCTGCATACTATTTGAGGTTCCGATATATCTGACCATTTGTACATGTAAGTGTTTAGATACTTTATTGGCGCAGTTTAGTACAGACTTTCCACTGAATGCCTACATGTATGTCATACACATGTAGGACCTGGTAGAGATTTGTAACAATGACTGTTACAATCACTCCCCATTTTTTATTTTTCTGTTCTAAATTTTTTTCAATTTGCTGTATATTGCTGATTGCTAATCAGCTCTTGTGTTTGTTGTAATTTTCAATTTGTAAAGTTTTAAATATTCTAATCACAGCTTGTTTTAAACCTTGTGTACTGGAAGCGATTTTGAAAAGTATGTGTAATACAGTTCAAATGTTCAAAACAGTTTCACCTGAGGTTTATTTCTCATTTCATTTCTGGTCTTGCAAAACCAAATTCTGGTCCAGTTAACATTTTTTAGCAACAAGCTTTTAGGCTTGGTGGATTATCCCTCAATCATGTCAATAGTCTAGCAAAGCGTTAATCTGGGTGTCTTTTGGACACCCTGTTTTAAATTTGTACCGTTTTATCAGTCATTTACATGTAAATAATAATAATAATAAACAGTTTTTATATAGCGCAAAATTACAGTGAAGTCTCAAAGCGCTTTTGGAAAGTCAATAGAGAAAAACCAGGACTGTTGAATATAAAAATTACAGAAAATACAGAAAGAACCACAAAAGACTTAAACTGTTCTAGAGAGGAGCTTTCTCTCATATTGGGGAGTGAATTCCAGAGTTCAGGAGATGCAACCTGAAAGGCCCTTTGCCCATGCTTTGGTGGTGGCTGGAAAAGGAGTGAGGAGATTTTGCTAGCCAGAACGAAGATTTCTAGTGGGACAATAGTACAATAAAGTGCACAATGTGGACACAGAGTTTTGAAATTTCCAGTAAATTTGGACACCCTACAAAATCATGGCTAAACCATGTATTCAAGCCCTGCCTCACTATAACAAAGTATCAGATCTCGTCTGCTACTGCACACCCACTGTACAATGTTTTCAAATTTCTGAAAATCGTTACAATTGACCTGACACTGTTATAATGCAGTGACAGTTTGACACATGTGCAGTGCTCTGGAAATGTGTTCCACTACAAATTTTAATTAAAGTGTCCATGCAGTCAAAAAATGTACAGTTGTATGTACATTGTACATGTACCTCCTGACAAGACTAACTGATTATCACACATTGAAATTTGAAGACCTGTGACAGACTCTCAGGTGTGCACGAGTAGGCCTGCAGGGTGGCCTAATTAATTTGAGTCTCTTAAAAATTATCATGCTCTTTTTAGACAATAATTATTTCAACGCATACATTGTCTCTAGATAAACATACAAGTCTGTTAACCTTGAAATATAAATATTCTGAAATATAGGCATAATTATTCTGACTTCATTTTCATACTGTTAAAATTAATGCATTTACATGTACAATGTAAAGTACAAAATGGAAGAAAGAAATGTCCTTCCTTTATGATTGTATGCCAATATATTTTTAAAACGGAGGGCATACCTTTGGTAATTTTTAAAAAATTATTGACGACGAAAACTTACTTGGTAAAGAGCACTGCAGAGCTGTTGATATTATAAAACATTGTTAGAAATGACACAAATGTAGTTTTACAGAAAGAGGTAATTTTTCACCAAAGTTATTTGAATCTGAGAAAGGCTTCAAGCATGAAACCTTTGTCAGGCATCTGCAAAAACACAATTTATATGCAACAAGGCGAGCTTTTTCTTTCATTATTTTCTTGCAACTTTGATGACCAATTAAGTTCAAACTTCACAGGTTTGTTATTAACGCATGTTCTGATGTAAGGATACACTTAGTGACAATACTGGTCTTTGACAATTACAAAAGTATACCCTTCTTTTAAAACATATTTAAACAATTTGATTTCTTTAAGATGTCTGTTTGCAGTTACGTACAGTATCCTTATCCCTACGGGGTTACTCAAGGAATTTGTTTTCAGATCTCTTGGCTTACCAGAAAGTTATAATAATTAATCATAATGCTGTGCTTCCTTGACCAATTTGGAATTCATAAATAAGGCATCATGGACGAGTCTTGCTCTCTCGCTTCATTTCATTTATGATTGTCTGATGGAGGAAAGAAACAGGCCGTATCCGATTTGGTGGCTACTGAGCTACGACTGTTGCTGATTGGCTGAGGGTGTTGATAATGACATTCTACACTTCAGCGCTAGATGGAGCGGCCATTCAGCCACAGGGTAGCTGTAGTTGCCAATTCGAACACGGCTACACATTTGTTTACACTGCTAAAAATGATATTCTGGAAATAAGTTGGAGAGGTATAAGACATGCCTCGTTAATTTTTGGTTTTATCAATTCCTTTAACTAATGACTAATTCTTTTGATATTTAAATTAAACTAAGCGCCCTCCACGTCAGGTTTATGGGCACTCCCATGAAGACAGTTCTAATGTGTGCTTCATCACTGTCTATTTTACAAATTAAGAATAAAACGGATTTATCAAACCTCAGAATAGCGTCCCGACCCAATACAGGAGTGTCACATACATGTAAGAAATAATGTACCTTTAACATTATTTCAAGAAAAACAAATTTGTGTCACTCCCTAGAAGATTTTTCTTTTAAGATTTGTTCTTCGTTCAAGAATACCATTTTTAGCAGTGTAGCTGCAGCCAAATTCCCACAGGCCCAACCGCTAATTAGACAGGAGCCAAATGGCCTCCATTAAGGGAGGTGTTAAAAACTGGATCGGAAAACGGACAGACACATCTTACTGTATTTTGACTTCACTCATGATGAATGTAGGTCATGTAAAAAAGGGTTCACGCATCTACATGTACGTACGTATTTGCAGTGCATACTTTGTAAAATTGCATTGATTTTTTGCAGAAAGTGTTTGGGTTTTTTTAAGCAGGAGTGGCTAAAGTAGCTGTTCATGCCAGAACTGGGCCCAATTTCATGGCTCTACTTTTAATACCATTATGGGAAATCGACAACACCAGAGGTAAGCGTGCAATGTACAAAGGTTTGCAAGGAATGTTTTGTCCCAGAGCTTGCATAGTTTTTTAAATACCTGGACCCAATTTCATGGCTCTGCTAAATGGTTTCAGAAAATTGCACAGCTAGCGCAGAAATTTAGCGTTCACCATGTTCACTGTGTTAGCACAGAATGGTGACTGAAAGCACAGAATTCAGTGGCACAATGAACTTGTACACTCTACACATGGATGTGTTAGATCTGTGACACTACAATGTAGGCCCTGCTTTAGTTGCACTAATGTACGATGCATACCATGCTACAGTAGCGCTACAATAGAATTTTATCTTTGAGAGGGCAAGGCAATTTTCATTTTGCAAAGGGCACTTACATGTACAGTGTACGTTGGAAAATCTATGGGAAACTTAAAGAGGCATCAAGGCCAAGACCAGGGCAACAGAGGCCATGGCCTCCATGTACATGTAATTCAAGCCCTGCAATCCATGCATAAACATGCATGTATAAGACCCCTGGTCCCTGTTCCCGCATGTACAATGTAGGTCTAGAAATGTCATGTAATTTGCTAAAAGGTTAACTTGTAAGATGTGAATGCAACGACACCATGTTGTGGGAATTGAATGAATTGAAAGCAAAGAACTGTCCAAGGTTTTCGTGCATACACATCGTGAAAAGCATCAGATCAGCAAGTTCTTTTTTCAAATGATAAACCACAAGGGAACCTAAACGGATAAATTTAACTGTTTTTTGGGTTGAACATGTTGAACAAAGAAATTGAATTCTTTTTGCAATGGATGTGCTTCTTAGGCAAAATAAAAATAACGCAGATTCTTATCCCCTCCTGCTTCCTGTTTTACGGCCACCTCAATACTTCTATATTTTTTTTTTAATTTTAATTGAACAGAGAAACACTGACTAGAGCAGGACTTGAACCAGCAACCTCCACATTAACGTGCCAGCGCTTTACCAACTGAGCCTACACTGTAGCCCTAATGTTGGCGGCTTCCAAAGTTTGACAATATATTTATTCCTGTTCTACTCAATTTTCTTCGTTAAACCAAAACTTTGTTCCAAATTTGCCCAATCCATTTCCCGTTTTGTTTGTGGTTCATTTCTTGATTTCTAAATTTGGTTTAATGTAATTCTGTGAAAAGTGTAATATCTACAAATACATGTAGATGTAACATTTCTTGGGGGAAATTTTGTCCTGTTTGATTTTAAAAAGGGGGTCTCATCCTTCCATTTTCAAAAAGCCTAGTCATGAATCTTTTTTATTTTATTATTTTTTTTAAAAAGCTTGACAATTAAAAACACGTTTTCCTACAAGTCTAACTGGATGGGACACGTACATGTAGGCCTATAGTACACTGTGCATTGTGAATTGAGATCTGCTCAATATCCTGTACAGCATGGTTGACTCAGATTTTGCTCAATAAAACATGTTATTACAGTGCTTGAAGTATACACTGGACCGCACTCCGCAGGCCCGGAACCTGTCACTTTAGTTTCAGGCCAGTAAACTTATGACTGGACTAATTTACATGCTTCAAGTCCATCAGTCTTGTGTTTTTCAATAGAATATTAACTCACACTCTAATAATTTTGTGAACAAAACAAATTATGTTCATAATGTTGACTTAGAGTCTGCTAATGCTAAAATTCATTTCAATTTATGTAAATCTGTTTTATTCATTTTAACTGTGCTCTTATTTCTTTCTAAGCTACATACATGTACATTGTAATCTTTTCTGTTACTCTCTCTGTTTTTTGTTTTGTTTGGTTTTTATGCACCTCGGAATAAGTTTAGTCTTAGATAGATGGCGCTTTACAAGTTTTAATTATTATTATTATTATTAATTCTATTGAGTGATGAACTTCAAGTATGTATAATACTTAATTACATGTAGTATCCAATAAATCTTTTCTTATACATAATACATGTACAAGTGTACATACATGTATCTAAGTGCCTCTTCAACTAAGAACAGTTATGCGTATAAAACTGTGTCCGGAAGTTTTGTCTCAGTTTGATTCTGGTCTTGTAAAACAATTCTGGTGCGGTAAAAATTTAGATGTGGTCTTGTGGGTTGGGTAATGGAAGGTCATACCTAGCAATATCAAACCCACAATCAGCAAAAGCTCCTTTTATAATACAAATCAGAGAAAACAATTAATTTATTCCATATTTTACTTATAGATGCATTCAAAATAAATATTTTGAGGGAAAAAAATAACTCAAACAAACAAACAACAAAACAAAAACACCAGGGGTTACTAAATGATGCAATTGATAACCGGTAATTCATCACAGTGCCTGCACAAAAACATCTACCAATTTACATTTAATGCAAATTAAATGATTTATGCACAATACATACATCATCATGTACCTGTACAAAAATTTGTTATTTATTTATAGATTTGTTTATTTGTTGGTTTATAACATAATGGGGGTCAGAAAATAGTAAGCAAAACATTTAATGAATGCAAAAAAAATGAATTTAACATTCAATTGGTAATGACCTTGAAAAAATTAAATTTTTAACGAAAAGCATACCATGTACAGTAGTACATGTACATGTACATGTAAGCAACATGCCCTGTGAAAAGACTTTTTCTGAAGTGCCTCCGTTGATAATTCAATATTGTATACGTCCAAAAATTTGAATCTCCAATGATCGCCTAAACTAAAGGGAACTTTGGGAGATTCAAATTTCCATGGCCTCCGTTTGTAAAAATGCTGCGGCCTGATGTGCAGTTGGTACCCACAGTCACCTCCCTAAACATGGTTAGGTTCCATGTTTTTGATGAAAATACCAAGACAGTTTTCCCTGTTTTCTCATGAAGTAGACAATGTATTCAGCTGGAAATTTCACAGGTGACTTTAATTATATCATTCCAGAGAATCTTGCATGACCCTGACCTACAGGGGTAAGGCCTAATGTGTACATGTACTTTGGGTTATTAGTAATAATAGTACACTGTACAATGTAAGAACTTGGTAAATAGCCCTGGAGAGCTGTTGGTATTACAAAACATTGTGAGAAACACCCCCCTTTTGACATGTCTGGAGTAATGTCTGAATGTAGGTTTAGAGAAAGAGGTAATTTTTCATCCAAAAATTAAATCTCAGAAAGGCTTCAGACGTGAAGCCTTTCTCCGTGTTCTCAGGCATCTGATACCCTGCCTTTATAAAGTTAGGCCTAATGTTTCCCCAAAAAACAAATAATACGCAGTAGGCCCCTAATTTATTTGTGTGCACCTAGCTTTTCTGTATTCTGTACTGTACAGAAGAGGTGAGAGTCACTGCTGACAAAAAGGTCTGAAACTCAGATCCAAATTTCAGGAGGTAAACAAGTACGTAATTTGTATGAATGTTGAAGTAATGGCATTTCCAGCTTTTGGCAACCCCTTAAGTTATAGATTTCAAGGAGCTTCTTGGAACAGTATCCTCAGCACTAGAGAAGTGGATTAAAGAGCAGGATTTCTTCACACTACATTGTACTATCTGTAACAGACTGCTACAGTTTTCCCTTAATAGTGGACTGCTGGCCAAATGCCATTTAAAACACCTGAGGACCAGTCAAAAATCTTTCAAAGTGGTCCGGCTGGCTAGTTTGGAGTTGAAAAGCAAAATAGGGACTGGTAAACAAACTGACAGACTAGTAAAACATGTAAAATGACAAGTTTAAATGTAACTGGTCTTGCTGACTAGTCATACAAAAAATTTAGTAAAAATCCTGACTAATGTTTTTCAGCAGGTAGACGGTAAAAAGTCTGAATTCAGATAGGTCTAATATTAATAAGAGTCTGAAAATTCTCATCCCGGAATATTATTATTTGAAAGAACCTGGTAGAGAAAGTACAATAACCCTTGCTGAGCACTGGACAGGACCACTGATGCAATCAATTTCATTGCCTGTCGTCTTTCCACTCCACAGACTAGTTTATCCATAGAGCAAGGACTGGCTTATCATGTGAAATGAAATGCAATCAAGAGATTTAATATGAAGTCATGCATGTACTTGTTATGGACTAAAGATGAACATTAAGAGTTTTTATTGACAGTAAAAACATTTAATGTACAAAAAATATGGACAGGACAAACATGCCAAATGCAGGCCTTGCTGTACAGGCATATGTGTACACATGTATGGCATGTATGAAGGCCACGGCCTCTGTTGCCCTGTTCTTGGCCTTGGTGCCCATTTAAAAGCTTCCAATTATACTTAAAGATTTTCCAATGGAAGTGCCCTTTCAAAATGAAGACGACCTTGCCCTCTCAAAGATGAAATTCCAGACCTGATACTTTCATGGAGCCTCCATTCACCTGTTCATTGTCTTTATTTCCCTATGTATACCATGTTACCTTTGTTTACAGAAATAGTGACCTTCAACATGTTCCTGAACATGTTCCTGTACCTGAAGGTACATTCTAATGCATTTCCTGACAGGCAAGTACTACACTGGCAATATGGAAAAAATTACATTTGGTGTCATAATTTTCACATAAATTCAAGAGTTACAAAAGGAACAGCTGTACAGCTTTTGAGATGTCCCCCCTTTCTTCATATCAAAAGTTGAGAAACATCAGATAGTGCAATCTCCATAAAACATAATATTTAGTGTATTCTTCCAATGAGCTAAGCTGCGTACAAACTGTGCCTGCAGGAAGTTCAGGCTCTTGTGTAAACATATGATGTCACAGGTCACATGGTCTATAGACCGTGTAAGTCTTGCGCGTATTCAAACACTTTTGGGACCACTTTTGTTTCACACACGTTGCTTTAACCTGCGAAGGAAAACCCACTGTCACCTCGTTAAACGTGGATGGATTCAAAGTTCTTGTGAGAATATTTTTGTTCTGTTTCTCAGCAAGTAGACACTGTATTCAGCTGAATTTTCCACATGTTACTTTTATAGAATCAATCTGTATAATTTCCCCTTTAAATCAACGTCACATGGACAACAACCATTCCATAACCCTACATTTTGTACAATGTACCTTTAAGCAGCTTCATGTAATTGGGCCCTGCACTCCTGCAATGAATTCTTCTTAATATCCACTCAATTGAAGCTCAACATGAACAATAAATCAGGGAGTGCCCTTAACTTTTTCAGTGTCTGGCCAGCAGGACAAGCTTGCCATTTCACTGGTCCACCAGAAATTTCACAAGTCCAGGATACACCCTGTAATTTCAGGGGGCTTTTCAACATTGGACTAGCCAGCCGGACCACTTGGAGTGCAGTTTGACTGGTCCTCATGTGTCTTAAGACCAGCCAACCACTGTTAACATGGTTAAGGGAGAGCGCTGTAGGCCTAAATGTCAACCTACTCTTTACGTCATCCATCACTTCTCGGTCCAACTTTGAGTTAATTGTGTAGGACAGACTTGCTTGCATAGTGGGTGATAAATATTAGTGATATTCAATCAGGGTGATACTATGAGACATGATATTGAGATAGCCAAGGTGTCATCATTCTAATTAGAGAATAATCCATGCTGAGCCAAGACGAGGAGACGAAAGTTTATGCAAAGCATGTGATGCACTTTCACAAATACTCTGAGCAACCAACAAAGTAGAAGTTTCAAGTCTGTTGGCTCGATGTCACAAAGAACTAATGGACTTAAGACAAAAGATGTGCATCAATCTGAAGTACATGTAATATCAAAATGTGATGTTCAATACAATTAACATTGTTGTATGGACAAAGAATTAACCTCAGTTACTTGTTTGTATTTTGTTGATTTTTTTTATTTGTTATACAAACCACTTGGGAAAACTTAATATAAAACAATTTTGGGTTGAACAAAGAAAAATTGAATAAAGGCCAGTACAGGATTTCTGAAAGGTAATGTAAGCCTGTGCACGTGGAAAAAACACCAGCTGATAATATTCACCAGGCTGACTTAAAAAGTATGAATGGTATCCAGGCCTACACCATTGTACATGTACACTGTATACTTTGTACGTTGTACATACTTCCTGGAGGCAATTGCCTTGGTGCTCCTTGAAATGTTCCAATAGAAATTTACAATTTCAACAACAGAGGTGCCCTTTACCATGTTTACAAAGGCAAAAATGCCTCGGTGCCCTTTCCCTGTCAAAAACAACGCATCCGGCCAGTACATTGTACATTATACAAACAAAGTCTACAACATGACAACAGGACCCATCAATGAATACAAACAGTTCTGCCAAGATGTGAAAGTTGACAGGTCATGTGACCATTGACCTTTGACATGCTCTGAGCATCCATTTCCATTATACTCCCTCATCACAGCCACAAGCTGATCATGACAATGATGACCTAACATTCTTACAGAGGACAGGACAGACCCTGTTTACACAAAGTAACTTCAGGCAAAGTTCAGCCCCTAAAGAAGGATTTAATCTGTCAGTGCAACTGCAAAGTTAATATTTGTTTTTCCTGCCCCTAAACAGTTTGAACCTACTTCAGAGCTAGAGGTTATCTCTCTCTCTGTGGTTCAACCAAAGCCAGGAAACCCAGGACTGATACTGTTTTCTTATCAGAATTTTATCGGGAGCTCTGAACAAATGTTTTCTTTAAAATATGTAACTATTTATTTTGTTTTTGGTGGTTGATGGGGGGGGGGGGGGGGGGGGGGGGACCAAA
>JAUELU010107562.1:0-10765 GCA_032357145.1 Evasterias troschelii | reverse complement strand
AAATATTTCAACAAAAACCTCTGGGTAACGAACAGCCATGCTGGTGATTATTAGCCGGGAAAACGGAAGCGTGAAATTTGGACGTACTGTTGCATGCAATGTTGTTATTCTCGGGAAAACCGTTATGGAGACCCCCTATACAACACACACCATTGCAAAGCATGGTAAACAAGCTACCAGTCCATGTAAAGTTCAACAACAGAGGGCGCCAAACAAAATAAATACAGATTCCCAAACACTGCAACTTTTTTCCCAAATACCGGCGCTTTTCACGTCGAGTAAACTTGACATTGGTAAGCAAGCACTACGCTGCGCGTTGTCCAGTAAACTCGACAATGGTATTGAAAGGGTTAAGGGGCACCAGCAAGACTGTGTCAAAATACAAGAGAGACCTTTTAATGTTTGTGTGCATTATGACTCCGGCAAAAAGAGTTTTTTCCAGTACATTTATGTAACTTGAAGCAAAAATTCAGGCATTTATTATGCGTGATATAATGATGGTCACCAACAGCAATTAAATAAATTTAAAGGTCAGTGATTTTTGTCTTCTCAAAGTAGCAAGTCTCCTTTTGTGATTGGTATTCAACTGTTCTATGATGAACAGAGTTAAATGATTGCTGCAAAAAAGATGCACTAGCGTGAAACAGCCCCTTGACATGCGATGCAAAAGGTCACACACAAAAGTTGCCACTCAGCACAGTGTGGAAGACTTCGCACAGGCATAGTTCAATAAACAAAGGTTCCCTTCACTCAATGATTTCGCGCATATCCTTGTTAAAAACTTCCACTAAAAACTTTCCACCTCTGACAAAATGTACCAACGTTTGAAAAGATTTTACAAGGGTCTATGGACGCTATAAAAATTGTTCTTCACACGAGGATCATTTTGTAAAATTTCACAACCGTGCTACAATTTAGCAAGGAACCCTTGCTAAATTGCTCTCGTGTGAAAGGGGCTTTACAGGAACAAGTGGTCTTGGGAAAGATGTCTCCCTTAAGAGATGTTTGTTTCATTTTCCCTGACATGTTGGCTGGTGCCCTCGTGTGAGACCTTTTCAGTGTCGTATCAGCTTTATTGAGGCCCCCGTTTAAGCCAATGGGTAGACTGACTTTCTTACTGTTGTCTGTTAAGGTAACCTTCTTGTTAGCAGTGGCTACTTCTAGACGACATAGCGAGCTTATATTAGATCCAGGGCACATCCGGTGGGAACCACATGAGGTCTGCCTAATCCCTAAGACAGGTTTCTTGAATAACAATCAATCAGACTACTTTTTACCCCGGACTTCTTTATTCCGACTTCAAATTGTTGTCTTCCGTGCCAGACGACAAATTATCGTGTCCAGTTAGAGATCTGAAGTGGTACGTCAACCCCATGAAGACGCTTTAAAAGGGGCACTCCCAACTTTTTGTCACAATGACCCCTCCTTATCGGCCGGTCTCCTTTGGCACAATTGCCCGATAGATAGTCTTGGCAATCTGTTCGTACCAGGAAGTCCCAGCAGAAGGGGACTCTGAGACAGTCGGTGCACACAATGTCAGAGCAGTGTCAGCGTCATAGACCTTTTTTAAGGGTGTTTCCATGACGCTGACATCATCCAAGCAGTGTGTTGGAAGACGCCGAACACCTTCACTGAATGCTGTTTTCCAGTAGGGCAGGACAGTAAGAGCATTACCAAGGGTGGCTATTCTAGCCTAAATTCGTCCTTGGAACTTCTCTAGTTTAGGTAATTTTGTTCTGATTCCTTTATTACTATTTTTTCTATGTATCATATTTTGTGCTAATAAGGTGTTCGGCCAACAGCCAAAAACCTATTGTTATTGTTAACTCTTCCCCCCCCCCACTTTATCACTGAACCTTCTTGCAGAATTTTTGCAAAAAGTAAAGGTCGTACAGACTTTAAAATTTGCATAACTTAGACTTTAGTGAATACATGAAACTGAATCTTTTTCAAAAAGATGACGTCATAACCGAAAATTTGAAAAAAAACAAATTAAATATTTCAAAACTTTATATCTAGAAAACCACAAATGATACAAACAAGATCTTTGCACCATATGATATCTCTTTATTTATTGTACTACTCTTACAGGAAGTGTGACCCCATGTGACCTTTACTTCCAGTCAAAACCGCACGTTGAAAAAATGTTTTTAAATAAGAATATATCTATAACTCAAACGTGGTACATTATTAGTTATTGTATCATCTGAAAGCCCTTTGACATTGATTTCTGCAAATCTTCCATAAAGTTTGATCCCATTTGACCTTAATTTACAAATGTTAAAAAAAATCAGTCATATCTCATGAACCGAAGGAGTTTATACTTAAAACTAACCATGTACTTATTGTCTAATGGACACCACAGTTGTTTTCAGATAATGACGTCATCGGTGACGTTACAACGTTAAATAAACCTTTTAATATTTACAATTATGTGGAGAACTATAATTGCTACATACAAGATATTTGCACCATATCAAACCTGTTTACAAGTCTTTTACAGGGTGTGACCCTATGTGACCTTTACCACTGTCGGCCCGCCGTTGGTCCCTCATCGGCCCTCTGTCGGCTGCCAACGGTGGACTGCTGGCGAGCGGCCGGAGGTCTGTGCTGGTGGCCCACGTGGCAGCCCTCTGATGGTCTGCCGTTGCAATGTTTATTATGTTTGTTGGTGACATTTTACCACATCAAATCACTTTGGTACATGTGTTCCAGTGGAAAAATTTCCTAAACATGATAATCGTCCTGTGGTAAATGTGTGTTAAAACAAATTTGGACACTGTGATAATACTGCTGTGTTAATGTTACTGTGGTAAAACCTATTATATTGTTCAAATAATATCACTTTAATTGTTTCATCATTTGTTTGTATGATATGGAGAATTCAAACAAAATTTTATTCAATGACACAAAATAATGAGCACTTTCAATTCAAGAACAGGTATAGATTTATCTCTTTTGTACATGTGTGAAGATCTTTGTTGATATCAATGTTGCTTGGGTGAGTCTCAGTGCAGTCCGTAGACTTGACGGCCACTGTTGTATGAACTGTAGGTGTTCTGCTGACTTCCTGTCATAAGTTCGCTCCATCAAATTGTCCACTCAATCTCCACAGAGCATGGTTTTCTTGCGTGTGAAATAATCAACCCTCACAGAACTGATATGAATCTGTAACATTATAATAGGAATAATACAAAATAGATAACCTCTTGTATTTCTTAAGTAGGACCATATGCAGACATACACATTTTGATACAAATGAAGCGGGCAGAGCTTTAAGGTTGATTGAAGTTGTACAGGCTGGCATGGTTATTAATGTGCATTAATATACGGTACATGTAAAATATTAATAGTATTCAATAATCAGCAAAATACTGAATGGTTATACCATTCAGTCAGTATTTTGATGATTATTGAAATGAATATATTTACATCTACCTGAAAACTGATTAAATTAAGTAAATATTTAGTAGGCCAATTAATCCTCTACAATGTCTCGGGGGAGTCAGTTCAACAAAATAATATCACCGACTTAACAAAATGAGCAAATAAGTTGCTGGACAAAGGGTGTTAATGAGCGATTTGGCGCAATTTTGCACAGGTCTTGTTTTTTACCTATAAAAATGTTGTTGAGTTAAGAAAGAAAATCTTAGCAAATACTTTTAGGCCAGAATAGATGCTTTCATTAACTGTTTGCTAATCAAATTATGTTTGGTATAGTGTCTGCTTAAGTTTATACCAAAGATGTTCTCCTTCAACCACATTTTCAGCCAACCATTTATACTATATTAGCTACTTGAGAATAAGTATGTTAATAACAAAAGTAATGTATTATAAAGCGTACATTACAAAAAGAATTGTTCAAAGCAGAAAAACAATGGTGCCAGGTCAGGTACGGAAAATTGTGACAGACCTTAATCAAGTGCCTCTGCATCACACGGAGTGAACAATTTTAAGTCTAGGAGTATATAAGTAACAATCTTCAAACTATATAAATAACGTACTTACATCTACCAGAGCTTCATCATCCAGCCAGCAAGAATGCACTGATGATGCTTGCGTTGTTGTCGATGTTAACACGAGTAAACCAGTACAGGCCATGCCCTCTCATGTTAACTATGGGGAGGAGAAACATACATGTAGATCTACAGTTATACATTATGTCCAGGGTTTAATGTTGTCCTTTGACAAACTTGGATTAGATCTATGTGCTGCAGTACAACTGTTTGTAACTTTTTCCCGTTCTTTTTGCTGACAACAAAACCCAGCCATGGAGAAAAGGTCACAATCAACCCTTGCTCTACTCTGTACATCAACCAACCGTTTTTTCAAATGGCTTAGTGTTGAGCAGCCAGCTGTAATTGGACCATACTGACCTGTGACCCTGAACCACTGCGAACCGTGTACACTGAGCAGCTGTTCCCTGGGATCGTGGGTGGGCTAAAAGGCCCCAGCTATGTGTGTAGTACAGGGTCACTATGCTATTACACACTGTTCAGTGAGCAATCTGTACTATTCAAACTGATGCCGATGAAGTAAGCAGCTTCTGGCCGCTGCAATAGTAGGCCTAGGTAGGCATGCCGCCCGAATACAGCTGGTAGTCTGCTGTTCGTTTTGGAGCAGCAAGTCTCTAGTGGTATGCCACTGGCTACCGATGTCGGTCTGCTGTCGGTTCTTGAGCGGCGTCGGGCCTCTTTGGGTATTCCAATGGTTACCGATGTCAGTCCGCTGCCGGCTTTTGAGCGGCAAGCCTCTGGCTATAACCGATGTCGGTCCGCTGTTGGTTCTTGAGCGGTAAGCCATTGGTGGTATGCCACTGGTTACTGCTGCAGTCCGCTTTCAGTTAGTGAGGGTGGCAGGCCTCTGGTGGAATGCCACTCTTTATCGCAGTCGGTCCGCTGTCGGTTCTTGAGCGTCAAGCCATTGGTTGTATGCCACTGGTTACCGATGTTGGTCTCGCTGTCGGTTCTTGAGCGACAGGCCTCTGGTGGTATGCCACTCGTTACCGATATCGGTCCGCTGTCTGTTCTTGAGCGGCAGGCCTCTGGTGGTATGGCACTGGATACCGATGTCTGGCCCCTGTCGGTTCTGATATCGGTCTGATATCGGTTCGCGGCAGGCCTCTGGTGGTATGCCACCCTTTTACCGATATCGGTCCGCTGTCGGTTCTGTAGCGGTATGCTACTGGTTACCGCTGGCAGACCACCGATGAGTTTTGGTTGGCGTGCCGCAGATCGCAAGCCACCTGGCTACCACTGACGGACCGCTGTCGGTTTTAAATTGGCGTGCCGATGCTGACGAGCCGCTGCTAAGCCACCACATGCCACCGGCGGTCCGACCACGGCTTGCGGACTGGCTAGGATATAAGGTATTTGCCCCATGTGAAGGCTGTTGAAGTACTGCACAAATTTTACACAAATTCTTCCTCCATGTGACCTTTACTTCCGGTCAAAACTGGCAGTTAAAGTGAAAATAAATATTCCTGGGCCTTGTTTTGAGGTCTGTAAATAACATGATCAGGAATTTTGACAGGGTGTCTCTATATGAAAGTAAGTTTTACCCCTTGGCCTAGGAGTAATGACATAATTTTTTTTTTAGGAATCCTTTTTGGGGGGTGCAATTTTATAAACCTAAATGTCTTGAAAAGAAATAAGTTTTAGCGTCATGATGATGCCTTCTTCTCTATCTTCAATACTAAAGTGGTCAATTAGAGCACTTGTGAAAAGACAGCTCATGCTGCGGGGCACTGTGGGTAGAGGCAGAGGGCACTATTGTATGATACATAACACTCTTAGCGGTAAATACCTGGCAGTAACGAGATATGCAAATGTAGTTGCTCTGCAGGTATGTATTTATTTGTAGACACTACCCACACTACTGTGGGGCGGATTTTGTGAGTCTTTTGTGCTGCACATAGAAGTATTTAGACATGTATAAGGGTCTCATAACAAGGTGAAGTATTTTGCCTTGTATTTGTTCAATTTCTTTGAGAAATAACTGATAGATCCCTTGATTCCTGACTCATCGTCTTGGAGCAAAACCAATCCGCCACCAACATCCCTGGCATCAATGGCTATTTTAAACGCCTTGTCACTGTTTGGCGCATCTAGAACTGGTTTGTTCATCAGAATGGCTTTTAAATTATCAAGTGCATTTTGACAAGAGTTAGACCAAATGAACTTTACATTCTTTTGTAAAAGTTGAGACAATGGAGTTGCAATAGCGCTAAAGTTTGGAACAAACACTCCTGTAAAATCCACTCATACCCAGCAATCTCATCAATTTCTCTCTTTCCTGTGGGTGTGGGAAACTCTTGAATGACTTTGACCAACTACATGACCTAAGTAGGTCACTGGTGCTTAGGCAAATTCACTCTGTTTAAGGTTAACCACCAAGTTTGCTGTAGAAATCTTAATCAAACAGGGCACACAAGTGTGTCAGATGGTCTTTCTAGCTATCGCTGTATACCAAAATGTCATCAATATAAACAACACTATTTTCCAGCCCAGCAATGACTTGGCTCATCATTCTGTGAAATGTAGCCGGGCGTTTCTCATCCCAAAGGGCATCATTTATAGTATAATAATAATATACATTTGTATAACACATACTGAAAATAGCCTCTAAGCACTTAAACATATAACATAAAATTAAAAAACTAAGTAACTTACATGTATAGGGCATGACAAACATATGAACAAAGATTTAACGATCACAAAAGGCTAACTTAAACAAATGAGTTTTCAACCTGGGCTTAAATGTATCAACATTGTGAGAAATGCAAATAATGAGGGGAAGATTGTTCCATAGGGAAGAAACAGCATAAGAAAAGGATCTTTCACCATAGTGTTTTGAGCTGATTCGTTGTGTAAATTCCAAAAGTGGCTGAGTAAAGATGATTGCAGTGTTTGGGTAGGAGTGTAGTGGTTTAGTGCAATTTAGTGAGGTCTTTACCAGGGAGTCGAGTCCATACAGTAGGCGGATAGTGGTGTTATGATTAAGATATCAACAAATGTTTCCTATTTTTGTAACAGCAACTGTATGAGAGCAATTTTACAAGCATAATCAATGTGATGAGTCATAATTAATGAAGAATCCATAAAAACTCCTACACTTTTTGCAACTAAGAGGGTAAAATGTGAGATGTGCCAATATTAAATGTCGGAGGTGGATCACGTTGTGTGAAACGGGAGCTAAAGTAAATTATTTAAGTCTTAGAGTCATTAAGGACAAGTTTATTCTGTGCAGCCCATGATTTAACGTTCTGAATACAGGCTTCAATTTTGGAGACAGCCAAGGTGAGATAAAGTTGGGTATCTATCATGTCTATTGCATAACACATACAGGAAACACCATGAGCAGAGATGACATCTTGGAGTGGAGCCATGAATTCTAAGGGTCCTGCCACAGAGCCTTGAGGCACACCGCACCAAACGTTATGAGAGTCTGAGTTGACATTGTTGATGAGGATGGATTGAGTACGATTTTGAAAATATGAACAGAACCACTGATGCACAATGCCCCCGATGCCGTAGCGAGAGGTAAATCGGTGACAAAGGTGATCGTGATCAATGGTATCGAACACAGCGGAAAAGTCCAATAACACTAGGACAGCCTCTTTGCGTTGATCGAGAACAAGCAAGGTATCATTTTGAACACGGAGAAGAGCGATTTCAGTGCTGAGGAATGGGCGGTAAGCAGATCGTGATTTTGAATAAAGGTTGTTCACGCTTACATAGGTAGTCTTGGAGTTGTATAGAGACGGATCTTTCAATCAGTTTAGAAACAAAACTGAGATTTAATATCGGCCTGTAATTTGTTTAAAGTTTCAGGATCTAGATTTGGCTTCCTTAACAACGTACAACGTACAAACAAAGGCTCCTTTAAAGAGTTGAGGAAAATGTCCAGATGAGAGGGACAGGTTGATGAACTTTGTTAGCAGCATGATAGCAGTTAGTAAACACCCAGGACGGCAAGGGATCAAGTTTACATTTAATCTCGTTTAATCATCTGTAGAACTTCATCAGAAGTGATAGGATTAAAGCTCGAAAATGAAGTCGTGCAGCTGTCATTCATTTTGATGGATAGTGGTAAAAGCTGCATGTTATCAATTCCTTGTCGTAAATTTGTCGCCAAGATCCTTCGGGTTTTCAAAGCTGGCGAGTTGCTTGACATACGTGGCATGGCAAAGTTTGTCAATCACGCGAAACAGATCACGTGGCTCACACTTGGATAACTCACCTGGATGGTAGTCAGACTTTGCGCTGATAAGAAGCTCTCTATAGATGGTACACTGATATAGACAAATGCCTTGTCCACTGTAAGACCAGTTTTTTACCATTTGCGTTCTAAACAACGTTTTTCTGCTTGGCTCCACGAAGTGATTCGTTAAACCATGGAGAGTGCGGTCGCAGAACAACAGACCTCTTAACTTCAGAAGTGTGATTATCAAGTAAAACCCCAATGACGCTGTCATACTGAAGAACAAGCGAGTCAGAATTGTTTGCTTGATTTGTAAGAAGAGTCCAGGACATCTGATTTAAAAGCAGGCATGTCAATGGAGCGAATTTTTCTTGTCCGAAATATTTTTCTTGGTGCAGGTGGTCGAGCGACATTGATAAGGCACTTAACGGCAACGTGATTGGATGGTAGACCTTCGTTGACTGACACAGATGAAATAAAATCATCAGAGTTATTTGAGATTAGGAGATCTAGAGTGTGACCGGCATCGTGCTGCTTGCTTGAAGTGCGATGCAACTAACATGTCGCAGAAAAGAGCTGCTTCGCGATTATCAATGGAATCAAAGTGAACATTGAAATCACCGGCGAGAATAAATTGGCAATGATGAGAATTTGATGTTTCAACGAGGCAGCCAAATGGTGAGATTGTTCTTTTTGGATAGTTGAGGTCGATAGATCAGTAGACGAAAAGACGACGTCATTGATGAAAGAGTATATCAATATGTTCAAAAGGCCAGTCTTTCGTGGATTTTGATATTTAATCCATCTCGATCAGTATCCTGACACTGCCAGCTCTGGAATGAAGACGTTGACGATGATGAAATACATAGTTCGGTAAGGTGTTTTTCATATCGGCGTTGGTGCAAGAATCACGATCACTACCGGTCAACCATGTTTCAGTCAGAGCGGAAACGTCTATTGGTGGCTGATTACAAAGTCACACAAAGCAGTAGAATTGTCTTTGGAGTTGATGGAATGAGCTAAAACAAGGCGAAACAAAGTCGCTGAATAGTGTTATCGTTATGTTTGGATGATGCGTTAGAACTGACTGTGGAGAAAGGGAGATGTACATGTTGATGCGTGACTGGGTACAGTCTTCACCCTGCAACGACCCCCTTTCCTCCCTCTGTGAGCTCGACGACCTCCTTTCATCCTTGCATGAGCTTGACGATTTGTAGGATGCATTCGGGAAAGCCCAAAGGATTGGATGCAGTCAAGAACTGAAGATTTCCAATGGTAATGTTCATCGCGGTTGTAGGAAATAAAAGATGAATGTTGAAATGGAGACAAAGAGACATTCAGGCCATCAGGTACTGGGTTGGGGTTCACGTCACCAGATATCAACAGCTGCAGCTGAAATTTTGCAGTACAGTTGTTGTAGTAGAGAGTCAGATGAGACATATATTTTTGGTGTTGAAGTTGCTTGTTGGTTCAAAAGTTGAAGATATATGCATGAATACATGTTCATGTAGGCTGGTGCTCCTCTCCAGTGGGTGAGAGAAGGAAGGAAGACCAAGTACAATGATGAAAAGGGCAAAGCTGAGTGACATCATTGTTAAGCTGGTGAAAGAGTTGATTGGTACAATACATCCAGACCGGAACAGTTCATTACTTCGAGAGCAGCCAGATTTGGATTAATCCCTCAATAAAAGAGATTACGGTGAATAGCTCTGACGAAAAATCAGTCAAGTTCCTTTACCCCTCCAGATATTTTCATCCTGACATTAAATAGTACTAGTTGATGAAAAACTTTGGTGCCCGGTTTGAGCGCTAAAGTGGTATGTCGGTCGAATGAAATCACTTCGTTCGACCCACACCCAGTTATTTATAACCACGACTTCGCTACATCGCTCAGCATTGCGGGATACTATCACGCACTGGCTGGTTGCGGCAATTCGGGCAAACACGAGTGTCCCTTCCTCGGAGTCAATTAGGGCCCACAAAATCCGTGCAGCATCAACCTCGTGGGCATTTGAAACTTTCCATGTTCACCTGCAAGACTAACTTTCACAGCTTAATCAATTAAACATGCACTGTTTGGCCTTATATCGGTGTTCAAAATTCAATGTTTGGCCAAAAAACACTAATTGTACTTGAGTTATCGTGCCAAAAATAGTCATAATCAAATTGTGTGGACTTGAATAGCCCTTTAAAACTCTTGAACCCGATTATTTGGCGCATCTTCCAACGGCTATGCTGGCAGTCGTTATACCCTGAGGTCGTACACTGCTGTCTCCATCATCAGAAGCCATGAAGTAGGACATACCAGGTTCATCATCGGGTCTTATCCAAATACACAGTGTCTCAGTCGTCAATAATTCTAAACAATAATTATTGTTATAAAAATTTGTTCCAATTCATAATCACCCCTCATGTTTCTTCCATGTGTTATTTTAGTAAATGCCTACAAGTGCCAGCACATAATAATAATAATAATAATAATAATAAAAGGGACTTGTAATGCACACATATCCACCCTGCTGGGTGCTCAAGGCGCAGTAAAACAAACAGAAAGAAGGTGAAA
>JAUELU010107523.1:0-10768 GCA_032357145.1 Evasterias troschelii | reverse complement strand
CTTTTATTATTAGCATCTTAAAGGGAGTTAATTTCTTTCAACTTCAATGACCAATTCAGCCCAAATTTTCACAGGTTTGTTATATTATGCATATCGTCGGCGTTTTCACGAACCGGCGAATCCACCCCTGCAGCTGAAAACAGCGTTTTGAGAACGCTTTCGAAGTTGGTCACATTTAAAAAACAGGTTTTCGCTGGTCTTTTAATTGAATGTGTTAAATATGTTTTAGTGATACGGTAGTGTATAAGTTAAATAACATGACTTGATACTTATTTCTCTATTGTGATGCTTTGTTAGAATGCTGTTTGGCTGATTCATTTGGCTCACTCGGTTCGTAAAAACGCAAATTAACGAGCACCCCGGATTCGTCACACACACAGAGCGCGTATTCACCACACACAGGGCGGGGATTCGCCGGTTCGTGAAAACCTGCAGGGGGTCTGATTCGCAGGTTTGTGAAAATGCAAAATGCTGTAAACACCAGATTCGCCACACATAGGGCGCGGATTCGCCGGTGACGATGTTGACAAGCACGTTAAGCGGTAGCATCACAAATTAACCCTGGGGAAAAGGTTATTCGCCAGTTCGTGAAAACGCATATCCGTAAAGTTGACTAATTCTCCGTTTGTGCAATAAGCGTATTTAAAAATGTGTTCGCTTTTAAGAATTTAAACTTTGCAGAAATGTTAAGGACACCAAATACATTTTTTTAAAATGCAAAAAAAAAAAGGGGGAATACAGGTCTTTGACAACTACCAAAGGTGTCCAGTGCCTTTTACACTATCAAATCTGTGAAACTGTGGCTTGATTTGAATTACACTTGAACAGTTACTTTTGAAGTTTTGTAAACTTGTTTATGATGTGTTTCTTTGTCATTTTTTTTTTAAAAGATGCTTTTACATTTGTTTTTTTTCCTCAAAATTATCAATCAAAAATTTAGGCGCCAACCTCAAGGTTTTGAAAAACTAGAAATACTTCTGCTGTTGGCGGCATGGGTCTATGGTTCCCGACACAAAATCAACACAAAGCATTGTTACCCGCATTTACCAGTGCAAAATGTGACGTCATGCTTTTGCTATTGGCCCCCTTGCATGGTTGGATTACGTCACAGTGCGCAATGGTGAAGATTGTTTACCCTCGATTCTATGCAATGACCATTTGTTTTGTTTGGATCGTTCCTGATTTTGATGCGTTTTCTTTTCAATATTGTGTGTAACTTTGTATCATGCCTAGCAAATGTGCTGTCAGTGGATTCAAGAACACCAAAATAGGCATATATGAGACTAACGCAATTACGCGGAAATACACTTTTGTTTTTCCATTTCGCTATTTTCTTGCAGGAGTACTTTTCTTGATTAAAGTCTTGGTCAAACTGGACGTTGAATGTCCTCTCCACCAGTTGCTCGCAGGCTTTTTTGCCCGCCTCATATCAATGGTAGTTAACACTTCCCCTACTCAGCTGACACGGCCTCTCAGCACCTCATTGAGAAGTATCATGCGGATCGGGCGCAGATCTTCTCTGTACCCTTCAGCTGCTCCATCACCTTGGGCTGTCGTCTCAGACGACTCCTGTGGCGGCAATACTTCCGCCTCCACATCATTGCTCTCCGCATCATCCTGGGTATCAAAAGCATTCCCCGAGGCTTACCAGCACGCGGCTCATGATCCGGTCGCTGACGTTTTTTCCTCCAACGAGGACAATGAGGCGGGCAACAGGGACAGTCCTCCTCAAAATGCCTCTGGTCCGGCAGCCACGAAAAGGTCCAGGTGGGGGGGAGGTTGGTTCCATGAGCACTGGCGTCCTGCGCAGCAGCCTTGTGTAATTTTGGCCAGTTTTTCCCCTCAACCTTCGCCACTGGTTCGTATGGGCCGGGCACTTCTCTTCACATTGCGTATTGGTGGCACGCTCGTTGTGAAGAACTGACAGTGCCTCGGCCCATGTTTCGGCATCCTCGGGATCCCTCGTTACCCGCCTGGTCTCTCTTGGTTTGTCGCCTCCACCTTCCAAGTGTCGCCTCTGTGCCGCTCTCTCTCAGTCTCCAAGGGGGCTGTATCTACCTCATGGATGTGGTCTTCGTGATTCTGGCGGTAGTGTCTCCTTAGGTTATCATTCCTTGCACTCCTGAAGGTGCACCACTCACACCAAGCGTAGAGCTCAGGACCATGAGCCACCTGTTTGTGTCTTGTTAGGCTGGTCCTGTGCTGGAACGTATAAGAGCACTACGGGCACCCAAACTTTTTCTCATGACTCTTCATGGTTTCCGATTTGGAGAATTAAAAAAAATTAAAATAGAAATGCTTTATAATGGTGATTGAGACTGTACAAATTACTTCCTAACGGAAGCGGAGAGGTAATCTCCTCTCCCTGGTCGGATTTCTTGAATTCCGGCGACCAGGAACTTCTTCTGTGTCCTGCACTGTCTCTGTAATTGCGTCTTCGTCACATACCTCCCACGGCAAGTACCGTGCCAATCTGCGTGTCATCGTTGACATCTATATCCGGCGTTGTCGCCTCCTCACTTCTCTGCTGATGCTACCGTACAAGTGACTATTCCTGGTCCACCTGAGGCGGAATTTCAGTGACTCTTCTCGGAGGTTCCGTCTGCCACGAATCAAAATGAGGGCCTTGGTAAGGCTTCATCCAATTGAAATTACCAAAAGCATCCTCCCCCTGGGTTTAATCTGAATCCTGTAGTTCACATTGGAAAGCTTCTTCTTTCGTGGGCCTTTTGCATCCTCCTGAGCGCAATACGTCTGTATAGTCTGTATTTGGTTCCATAGCCTCATCAGGAAGAGCACCCATTTTTTTCCTCCTTTGGTTTCCGACAAAGGGCCACTGAGATCCAATGCCAATCTTTTCATCGGCGTCCCAACTCGGTACTGTCTTAGTGGTGCATGCCTTTTCCGAGCAGGCGACTTCTGTTTTGCACATACATAACATCTTCTGCACCAAATTTTCACATCCGCCGCCATACCCGACCAGTAATATCGCACCTTCAACTTAGCAAGCGTAGACTGATCCCAAAGTGTCCAGTCTTTCCCCTATGCAACCAATAAACTTTGTCCGCCGGTGCAAGGGAGGACATACCCTTTCAATCCAGCTGGACTCCTCTTTCCCACATATTGCCCAGGCAATGGACAGGTCTTGCAGCTGACCTTTCTGCAAATCCTCCTTGGTCACGCTTGGCTAAACCGTCAATAATCTCACATTTGCTGGCACTGGTGCCTCTGCACTCTTGTCGTCCAATTGTCAAGATCGCCGGGTTTACATGGTTGGCATTACATGCCAGCTGTGTTCAATGTTTCTTCCCAGGGCAATGCAATATCTCATAGTTGTACTGTCCAAGCACTTCTAGCCACCGAGCTACTTGCCCCTCTGGGTTCTTAAAAGTAACCAACCACTTTAACGTTGCATGATCACTTCGCACCATTACAGGTATTGCTTAAAGTTTTTGAGATAGATGACAATTGCAAGGAGTTCCTTGGGCGTCACGCAGTAATTCCTCGCGGGTTTGGAGAGTGTACGACTGGCATAGGTTACAACACGCTCTTCCCCTTTTTGCACTTGCCAGTAGTTGTTATAGCACCCTTTTGTGTTGTCTTTACCTTTTGTTTATGTCGCCATTTTCCTGTAGTAACGTTTTAACTTTCGTCAATAAAAGTACCTTAGCTACATTGTGTTGTTGCGTCGTTCTTAACTTACTGGCATGATGGCAGCATTCTAAAACATCCTTTGCTTCCATAAAGGTGACATAAATTGCTGTTTAGTCGACAACGCTTCAATACAACGTGGTCTTTCACGTTATAGGTGAGCAGCCGTACAAATAATATACATTTAATTGATCGTACCATATAATATATTTTGAGGGCTCTTGAGGTATTTTGCTGTAACATGGTGACCACACATCGAGCACTGAAACAGTGGTGCTTGAGCAAAATTGAAACTGTAAACTCATTAGAAAATTGGCTTCAAAATCTTCACTACACCCTCTCCCTCGACCAGAATTTGAAGATGAGGAACTTTCTCCTTCCCTTAAAAATGTTGTTGTCCTTACCTGCCTCCGCCTGATACACCCTAGTCTGCCAAAATTTGTGAAACGGTACTGAGTTACGCTCATGCACTTGAGCCTCAATCAAACCAGAAATTTCCCAGACCTTGGACTCACTGCTGGATGAGGTGCATTAAACAGCCTTCGCGACACGCCAACCTATTCCTGGCTGGCTTCTTCAGCGCCAAGCTCCAGGCTGGCAACCAACATGCTTGCCCTGTGAAGTTGTGGCCCTTTCCATTGCTGGATGCGGCAACAAAGCACTTCAGCCCTTATTTTATTCAATCGACCGCAGTGCATCCATCCTCACTCACAGCAAACCTTGTGTACAGGCTTACGAAAAGTTGTGCCGTGGCGATTTTTCATCGAGTCCTTGCGTCTCCACATTCTTCTCAACTGTCGGCTGCTACCACGCAACCGTGCGTCACCTCGCTGGCTCTGCTAACATCCCTTCTGACTTTGCTAGCCAAAATGCCCCAGCCTGCCTGAATCCCCCTTGTCAGATTGCTCATCCGTTCAGCCGACTGAAGATTTTGTTCTCCAGCGCAGATTAGCTCGGGATATTCTCACAGGCAAAATAAATTTGCCATTCACAAGCCAAGCTGCTTGGTCCGCAATCTAGTCTGAGAGTCTAGACTTGCGCCATATTCGAGCACACCTCGTTCAGGGGACACGCTTCTCCAATAAAGGTCACCAATGCCAAAGATGTCAAGCGATATCTTCAAGTTGCATCCCTAGCTAAAAGATAGCATGATTGTGTCCGTTGTGATGTGCCACTCGCCCCCGCTTGCCCCTGCCAGCTCAAGTCTATCGTTCACCGCTACTTCTTCGCTCTTGACTTGGCCAAGTCTATTGACAAAATCACAGCTGGTTGTCAACGGTACGCCTCACTTTGCACAGTCCCATCCACAATCCAGCTCCAGTCTTCCACAGAACCTCCAGATGCACTCGGGTTCTCCTTCGCTGCAGACGTAATCAAGTGTTATCGGCAGCTCATTCTGTTACGGCAAAAAAACGCCACATCTTTCACTACGACTTGCCTCTGCATGGGCCTTAGGCCGCTGGATGGCCCCATGGCCATCATTCGAACTGAACCAGCACCTGGCTTCAAATCGCTTGTTGATGACGAACTCCTACCATGTCACAGGTTGGCTATAGAACTTGGGTGAGTGAAAAACCCAAACAAAAATCCTGTGGCAGTAAAGGCTGTCCGCAAACTAATCTACTTTGCTTAGATCCCATGGGTGTTACCATCTCGCCTTTGACCCTCTGGTTGCTACCTCTGGCCTCAGTTCTCGCATTCTTTCCTGTGGACTCTCAGCCTGTGAAATGTGGTACCAGCATGACCAGTTCACTAACAGCCAAATCCCCTTCACTGACCAACACCTTATTTTGGAGCAGCAGTGTATACGCACGACCAATTATCCTTATAGTGAACATGCTAAGGCCCCTGGAAAGATGTTACCTCTCGAGACCGTCGTCGTCGAGATCGCAACCTAGTAATTTCAATGATGACTGCAACAAGACACAAAGCCGTGATAGCTATCTAGTTTCCATCGGCAATCAACTCAGGAGTACGTCTTATTGCATCAAACGCTCAGAGTGCTGTAAGTTTCCCCCTTCTATCCACGTTGTTCCTCCCCCGTCTTGTAGCCCAACCTCTGAGGATGACAGTGAGGATAAAGACCTCGTTTTGGCGCCCACATCTCCTGACCCTCCGGACATACAATGTAACTATCAAGCTCTCATCACCCGCAACCTCTGCACCTGCAGCGCCCATGTCTGTGCCTTATTTATCTCCGCTTGGTACTACGTCTCAAGCTTCCAGTTTGGTACCTGATGCCCATCTTGCAAATGTGGCGGGGGCAATGTGGCTTAACCATCCAACTGTACAATCCCCTGTGTACAACAAAAGCGGACTTCTTAGCGTCGAAATTGAGTTCTACTTGCCAACAGCCTGATGCAAGATCAAGGGTAAAGAAACATCTTGCACCGACTAATGCGTCAAGGGTGGGGTCAATTCGTGGGACAGGGTAGGGGTCCATTATTGTCCCCTCTTTGAGCCCTCTATAATCCACTGGAGGCCCATGGACTGTTTGATGGCTCTATATCTATTCAACAAGTCCTCCGCTTGCCGGTTGATCTCCTTTTGTTTACATAGTGGTTATCGCCTTGGTCTCTCCTTCACTTGTTTAGCGTTGCCTGTGTCAATTGTTTGTTTCACCCAGTCAGTTCTTTCTAAGTCATGGTCACCCTCCTAAAATACGTCTGAAAATTCAGACAGCAGTCCAGCTACGGCATTTTAATAGCGTGCATCTAGTCCTTCGACGCACGCTTCCAAAGAGCCTGAATGGGGACATGCACGCCTTTCGCTTCTCTGTACCGCTCCTGTTTCGCGTCTTCTATATCTATATCATGCACGCTTTTGCGGCGGCCAGTGGTCTCGCTGCATCACAGAACGCACTTATGTTTTCCTGGGTTCAATACTCGTACCAGCAGTGTTCCTCATTCCATCTTTACCAGCGATCTTTCAAGTATAAGTCCCTTGTTAGCTACAACTCCACCTCCTTTGATTGGCTCAACTACTCTGACTTGACATGAATCAAGTGATTTATCCATCCTCCCAGGTATGATTATTTCGTTTCTGGCGGTATCACAGTGGTCTTTGCTACCACAACCCTGGCGCATAAGGACGTCCCCCACCGGCTCAAGCACTTGATGTGTTCTCCAACATAAGCTCCAACGGCTTGACATCTAGTATTCCTCCTGTAGGTGTGAGAAAGTCCATTTCTAGAATTCCCTTTGCGCTAATTTTTACCATTACGTAAGTCCCTTCTTTGGAGAAAATGTCAATACACTGATTTGGGTAGGGGATCAGTCTCATTTGGTTTCAAAATCATGGTTGACCCTGATGTGATTCCAGCCCTTCCTCGAGTTGTAGGATAGGCTGATTTGTGTTTCCCTGACGCTCATGTTTTTTTACCTTTTCTCTGGGCATTCCAGTGCAAAGTGTCCACTCCTGTGACAATTGTAGCACCTGTCCCCTGGAGTTGCATTTCAACCCGGGTGGAAACGGTACACCCTGGTGTCACTCCTTGATGTTTGTCCCCCCTTGTTCCCCTGGTCCAAAACGTCCATCCAAAGGTTTGTGAAGTTCGCTGTATGATTGTCTCTATTTTTTTATCCACCTCCAGGTTGAAGAAGCACCTTCAGTGTTGGGCCCTGGAGGCTTGCCGCTAGCAATATGGCTACCTCCTTGATCCCATCCATTGGCGAGTACACATGACTCAAAATGTTCCTTAAAGTCAATCTTAAGCTGCTTACTCTCAAAAGGGTCCGGGGTGATCCTGGGGTGACCTTACCTCCTTTTGAACCTTTCTTTCAGCTGATTTTGTCCTATGATTAATTGATCTCGTCTGAGAGGCCCTGGTGTATCCTCAGAGGCTTCTGCGCCTCCTAAATCATAGCCCGTTTCTTCACCTCTATCTTGTAATTTGTTATTAGGCTCTACTGATTTTGGTAGTTCCTTGATTGCCTCCACCAGAGGCGTTTTGTCTCCCTTCACAATGGCAGTAGAATTGTGCCTTTGGCATCTAAGAATTATTCTTTTTCATGGTGCTCCTCGGAGGTGTCCAGTCGCCCCCTGTTGTCTTCTGTTCTGTGCCATGCACCTTGGTAATTGAGGCAAGTCCAGTCTCCAAACCGGAATCCAGTGACTTGAGCGCCTCCACGCTTCCTCTACACGGGAAAATCTACTTGTCAACTGTTCCATCCTATCCTCATGGAGTGTTCTCTCCTCCTTTGACAAGAGAAGTGCATCCTCCCTTCCTTGGAGGTCCATACGGAGGCTGTCAACCTCCTCTCTGGTCCGTCATTGTTTGTCTTTTTAAAGTTGTGATTAACCTATTTGAGGCATCCTGTTATTAAAAACCTCTAAGCCCCCCAGATGCTAAAATGTGGGTAAATGGCAGCCAGGGGTATAATCCTTCTTCTGACACCATTTGTGGTGGGACTAGCCCAATCCGTGGTTACAATAAACCCTCTACGAACACGCTATCCAGCGTCTGGGAATATAGGCTCGTTTGGATGGAGATTTTACCGCCCTATATGCGTAGGGCTCCACATTCAACCAAGCCTTGGGCTCCACATTCAACCACGCTTCATATGCCTCTGGAATGACAAGGACAGACAATAAATCACACAAGAGAATGATCTTAATTGCCGATAAATTTATTGTGATGCACTCTCATTCTGTATTGGACCCATTGTTGATTGAAAGCTTCCCTGATTAATCTGGTAGCCTCCTTATCATTAAGTTCCTGGTAGTCAGTTGCCAATAGATAGCCTCGCACTATACGCGCTACATGTATACTGTAAGGCAGTACTGGGCGGTGCGGTAGTGCTTGGCTGGGGGTTAGCCTCAGGGTATTTGTAGTGCTGTATGCCTCTGGGGTCCTTGCGCGTATCCCTCCTCCTCGGATTTCGCTCTCTATCATCTCCCTGAGTCTCCTTTCTAGAGGCGGCAGGTATGCGATTGCGCACTCCCCGGCTCCGTTCAGCTACAACGGCCTATACAGTAGCTGTTTGTCACGACGCCTCCAATAGCCTCCCCGGACCCTGCGACCTGACCCAGCCAAACTCCACCGTTCGTCCAGCACGCCGTCTGCCCCGCTGGTGCCTACCTATAGCGACTTCAGACCCTTGAATTGTGTGATGAATGACTGAAACTCAGTTCACTGTACTGTTCTTACTTCATACACTAACTGCCTGAGCTGCCGCGCCTGCGGTATTTTTTTAGGAGCCCGCAGTTGCTCGGGCGCCCTTTATGTAGGGCATTTTGTGCCACAATATGTTCAGCTGTAGTCTGAGCTTTTGGTGTCTTGGGGGATGAAAAATCCGTCTCCCTATGCCCTAAAACGCAGTTATAGAAACACTTTTTAAGCACTCCTTGTCCGTATCAATATTTTTACCTGATATTTTTCTGTTACTTCAAAGAAAATTTTACTTCCACAAATCAACTAGGCCAACTATGCATAAAGTATGTAACCTTGGTGACCTCCACTGGAAGGGTAACTTATAAACACCAATCAATAATGTATTGTATTAACAAAATTACTACGTCCTTTCTCAAATTCAAGTAATATACTATCTTTACACTTGTCCGGCAATCCCTTGAAAATTTGGTTTCAAATGCTTAGTTAATGTTGCAAATTCAAACAATTACAAGTGAGAATTTGGCAGAAGAAAAAAAACATGTGATTGGCATTAGATGAAACAAAAATCAATCCTGCTGGGGAAAAAACATCCCCCCTTTAAGTGACTTTTCTCCTTCCCCTCTCTCTTTCCTTCCCCCTCTTGGGGGAAAGGTGGGGGGTGGGGGGAGTGGGGCGGTCAAGTCCAAGATGAGAAAATTTGTCTTCCATTGTGCAGCAGTAAATGTTACATGAACCTAAAAATTTGTAAATACAGATGAAAAACAGATGATCTTCTTGATCACTAAGACAGACTATTAGACAAGGATGTTTATTATTGTGAATGGGAGAAGTATACACTTATTCAAAGTTACATAATCATTATACAAACTTAGATGCAATTCAATGTTCAAAGTGTGTTATCATTGTGTGTATTTGTAAATAATAATTAAACTGTTTATCTATCTATCTATCTATCAATTGTGAAATGAATGGAAAGAGAAACAAAAAATCTTTGTACCGGAAGGTTGATTTTAAAAAAATTTGCAATTTGTTATTTTTGGCAGTTTTAATTTACATTAATGGGAACGCTTGTGATTTGAGGGATTTGATGTTCATGTACACATGATCAATTCAGCAACGGATGTTTCGTACATAGGGTTGCAAAGTCTTATTTATTTATTTTGTCTTATTTAACCAGGTTAGCCCTGTTCTCCCTGGGGGCCCTTGCACTTGGACATAACGAAAAATATCACATTCTGACAGTCTGTCTCTCTCCTTGCCTCCACAGGTAACATTCCTCCTCCATACAGGATTGATTCAACCTCTAAGAGTTGATGTTTGCTTTGAAGCGGGCAGTTTTCCTCTGGAAAAAGAGGCTAGTAACATCTGGTCAAGTAAAGTTATGCCACCAAAACTGTTTTACTCGTACAAATACTACACAGATTCACTCCACTCATCAAAGTTTGAGTCAACCCCGCAGTTCGAGAGGCTCCCATCGTGGCATCATGTTCATCATGACATTCTGTTACCAAATCTTCCCACTTCCTACCTCCTAGGATTGGTTTTCCATCTGCAAGACATTTATCAGACAGAAAAAACTGATGTTCAGACAAAGATAAGTGAAATACTGCATCTTCTGTATCCATTTGGCAAAAAAGAATTAAAGGAGCTGCAGAAGTACCTCCCATGTAATAAAGATAAATTGAAAACTAATGCCTTATTGATGTGGATTATTCAGTCCATTCGAAACGCATCGTCAACTAGGCAGGTGAATGTTTTGTCTGTTCTGGTTGCTCATGTAAACCATGGTAAGAATATCATCGAGGTGGTTGAAGACGCTCAACTTCGGAAACTCATAGGAAGTCTTCACAAAGCTCATAAGAAGGACATGGATGTGGAAACTGAGAATAAACTAAAAACACTTGTACAAGAAATACTACCTAGGATCAGAGAGTCCCACTGGCTTTATCTGGTGCTGTACTGTTATCCATTGTTTGACGAGAGATACATACTTCAGCACAGAAA
>JAUELU010107379.1:0-10781 GCA_032357145.1 Evasterias troschelii | reverse complement strand
CCATTAAACGGTGCACGTGAGTATCTTTAACACTCAAGCCATTAAACAGTGCACATGAGTATCTTTAATACTCAAGCTATAACAGTGCACATGAGTATCTTTAACACTCAAGCCATTAAATGGGTCGCTACGTTATTTTAGGGAGACGTTTGAGTTGTGACTCATTCCTGACTTTCAATGATATTCAATCAAAACATTTTGACACTTTGAGTGACGAAAAAATTCCTCCGTGGGAGATAAAGACCCATTAGTTGTTGAAATCCAATGACGCCATGTTTCAAATTTCGTCATTCCAGCCTCGTTGTGGTTACATTTATTTGAATGGGAGAAAATCAAGATGGTTGCACCATGATAATGGTCTATTTTTTGTATGCTAAGCAACTTTATCAAATTCTTGTATGTAAAATGTATTTCAGAATTGGTTTACGTTTCTTTCCATTCTTAGGTTCCCTTGGACAGAGCGGATTGGATTGAAGTCCGTTCCGGTCAGATGATTGGTTTTTACTCCCCCAGACGTAGTCCTATCTACAGAGATTCATCAGCTCACGATAAATCAGACCACATAGTGTCAAGCTTCCGTCGAATCGTGGGCTTCAGCAGAACGAGCCTTGGTGACAAATTCACAATGTTGAGTTACAAGCGGGATAGGGCGACTTATTCATTTGTGGCTGTTATGTCTCATGAGGGTATGTATTAGTCATAGCATCGGGTTTCTGAACTTATTTGTATTTGCTTAACAACAGGATTTCCTGTACAAGTAAGTGTCTTTCTTTGCTGACTTCTTTTGATATGAGATTCGAAACGTGGCAAAATGTATATCACATTAAAGAGAATCAGGTGCTCTTTCCAGCATAAACAGTTTGTTTGGATATGTTTTGTTACAAGGCAGTGTAAATAATCAATGTTTATTGTAATGCAGCAATAAGTGCTACATGGGCTAAGGCCGGAACAGTGTTTATGTACTGTGACCAGTCAGGCGGGTATGGGCTAATATGATCTAGTTTTAGCACCAAAATTGCTTTTTGACTGCTCTCTGTGTCCTTTTATTGACAAGGTGTTTTGATACCACAAAGGCGCGCTCATTGAGCTTTTTCTATAATTTGTATCGGTCAATCTAACTGTTGTATTATCTCTATGGCAATTTTTGCAATACATACATGCCATGTGATATCATCTTGTTATGCACCTATAAAATGTTTGCATCATTTGCCTGGTTTTTATTTCTATCAAGCTTAAGGGTTTGGTGAATTACTTAATATTATAGTATCATATCACTTAAGCGTACAGATACAGATACAGATACAGGTTTCACTTAAGCGTACAGATACAGATACAGATACAGGTTTCACTTAAGCGTACGGATACAGATCTACAGATACAGGTTTCACTTAAGCGTACAGATACAGATCTACAGATACAGGTTTCACTTAAGCGTACGGATACAGATACAGATACAGGTTTCACTTAAGCGTACGGATACAGATACACCAACAAATACAGGTTTCACATAAGTGTACGGATACAGATACATGTACAGATACAGGTTTCACCTAAGCGTACGGATACAGATACAGGTACAGATAAAGTAACAGTATTCGTTCATGTTGGATGCATGTCATTTTTTGTTTTCACGATCATAGAGTTATATGTCAGGCCTAGGCCAAAGTCTAGATTTTCGTTGGCATAGGATTAGCAAGCAAAAAAAATCAAAAAACATTTTGTTTATGTTCTTGTTAAAAATATGATTAAAAAGCCCTGTGGCTGGCTGAAAGCTAATCAGGGCTTTGCTCACTGTAAGCAACGAATTGTTGCTTAGTAGGGAATTCAATGGTTACATCACACTATCCCAGATATTCAGTGCTTGTCCTGGAAGCCAAGAATGGTGATTATAGGGCAGCATTCAGCCGTAAGCGCAATGAAAGTGGGCCCAGGTTTCTTGTTAAGTAACTCCTGAACTCGGTTTACTGCTATAGGAACGAGTCTATCCTACATCTGGGCCCAATAGACTGTGCAAGTCTCGCGCGTAAGCAAACTTCCGGGACCAGAGTGGTCCCAACCATATGGAGTTTCACGTTGGCAAGATTTTGTTTTGTCTATTGTTAAACGTATTTTATGACCATGAAAATTAAATATGCTATTGGGAATGTAATACTAAGTGATGAAAAATATGAGAGTAAAATCAATTCAACAAAACAACAAAGAAAACCCCAGAATAAAACTTGACCTCTGCTTCCAGGTACTTGCAGCAAATTAAGAATTTGTGCCCACCTCCGATCACCAATTTTGTTTTGGTCGCGCGATGCTAATCACCAGACGCTGTAATTGTCAGATGCTTTGCCTTTTCATTGCAGTCTACGGCTGTTGATCATCATGATGCGATCATCACGCGTCTGCATTTAAACCTACTTTAGTAATTGCGTGTACTCAGGCATGGATTTACAAAAGGGTTTCCTAAAAAGTTAAGATCAAATAGATATCTTGTCCCAGAGTTTTTAGTTTGTTTCAACAAAAACTAACAAATGATTAATGTGTTTATTATGAAAGCTAAAACTCATTTTACACAAATTGTAATGATTATTTTTTGTTGGCCAGATTTGTTCAAAGATCTAATTCAAAAAAAAAAAAAAACCAAATTCTTCTCTTGACGTGTTTTCTCGCTCCGACACGCGCGAGACTTGCACAGTCTATTTCATGGAGCTGTTTAAGGAGAATATATTGTTCAACATTTCTCTGCTCGGCAGAAAGGAGCATGCTAGTCACACATTGTACACTTGACATGGTAGCTTGGCTGGTAGCCATATTCCGGTAAACATAATTTTATGTGCTGAACTACTCTTAGTGCTTAAGCATCTTCATGAAATCTGACCTAGGTGTAATTGTAAGCTTATGGTCAATTTTTGTTTTGTTTGTTTGCAGGCGTTGGAGATGTCAAGGTGTTGATGCCACCAAGTAAGTTCTTCCTTGAACAATGATACCACTAGATTCTAACACAGCATTGTTAACCTAGTGTAATTGGTTTGAATTTATTTTGGATGGTGAAGAAACTCTCTAAAAACTCTCTAAGAGGGGTGCATTCCTCTGACGCTAAACATTTGCATGCAGCGAAACACAAACTCACGAAACATGACGGATGTTAACATGGCGGCCCCAAGTCATGACAGTGCAGTTGAATTTCACAGCTCCTACTTAATTTTCCTACACCAAAAACAACTTCACCCCAAGCACATTTATTGTGAGCTAAATGCCTGATGGCAACAGGGATTTAATTCACTTTTTAAGCTCCTGTCATCAACAGCTGTTTGTATTTGTATTGTGTTTATTTTCTGGTTAGATGTTTTTTATAATATTTATGATGATTAAGAAATATTGATAATAACCAATGAGTAATACCCAGCACTAAAAATTACATTCTAATTGTTTTCAACCCCAAATTTTTTGAAATTTACAGAGTCAGGTTCCCTTTTTGGTTTATTACTTGATATTTAAAAATAAAAAGTTGAACTCCCTTTAAGGTGATTCTCTGCCACTTCCCAGATTGTATTGTAAACTTATATGATCCATGGCTACACAGCAGTTTAAGGTAGTCTGGTTTCTAACTGGCACCTCTGAACAAAGATATTAACAAAATAGGGAGACTGCCAACACTAGGGCTAGATACTAGCTCACTTGGTAGAGCGCCGGTGTGTTAAACCAGAGGTTGCAGGGCCACTCTAGTAAAAATTTCCTTTTTTCAACCCCAAATTACTATTTAAAGTTTACTCAGTCAGTTTCCATTGTGGTTTACAATATCATCTACCTTCCTTTTCTCCATCTTGAATTGGAGTCTCTTGCTGCATTTTCAGTCAGTTAGATGACAAATTAGGCCGTATGCCAATAGGCTGTTACAGCTACGGCTGTGAGGATGGATCACCATGTTACCAAGCGTTGAAGTATAGGAAGTCGTTAGAAACACCCTTAGCAACAGTCATAGCCATAGCTGAAGCTGCCAATTCATTGGTCTTAGTTTCTAAACATTAAAACTATGACGACTATAAGCCCCACTAACCACCCTGGTTAATCATTGTAGTTGCTTGCAGTGGTGGTGTTGGAATGGAGAAAGGTAGAATTCCCGACGAAGATATATTTGCCAGCAGCAGCAACGACCCAATCAAGTTTGGGCCAGGCCAGGCACGTCTCAATAATGACTTAGCCTGGAGTGCCTCACCTGAGGACTCAAACATCTTCTTGCAGGTAACCATGCTTTTATAGACCTAGGGTTGTGATGTTTAACCATTTGACCGCTTAAACTTTTGTAAAATGGTTGAAATTTGTCTCCAAATTGCCTGAACTGTTAAACAGTAAAATAAAGAAAAAAAGCACCCCAAAATCACCCCCAAAAATAAGAAGCAATAGTTTTTAAAAAAAAGGGGGAGGGGGGAAGGACCTTCCTTTTCTTGAAAATGTAAGCCCCAGATGCTATCCAGGGAGAATGATTGACATCCCTTTAGTTAGTGGAACTGTCAAATCTTAATCCCCCTGAAAAATGTAATACACTATCTTTAATCCCTTACAATTTGCAAAACATTTTACTTCGCACTGGACATAAAACGCTCAAGTTACCCATTTGTTTGGTTAGTTAACCCCAAAAAGTATATTTCAAACATGGTTTTACACGTTAAAAACATAGTACCTGAGTACAGAAATGGTAATTGTCTTTTTTATCACTTACCACCGGTATTTCCTAAACTTGTTTGTGCTGTCGGGCTGGAATGATTATCCAAATTTCTGCAATATATATATTTGTTTGTATTTTTGTCACAATGTTACCATGACTTAACCAAGTAACGACTACAAATGTCTTAAAAATTCCTTTTCTCTTCTGAGAAAATGCGGCTTTTGTTCAGCCAAACTTTGCTGAAACAACACATTGAAAACATAGCATGATTTCTCGAAAGAGAACAAAACATTGTATGGCATGCACAGGCACGCACTCACCGTGCTTTACTTCAAAGGGTACTGGAAATCATGTTTGGCATTTCCCTTTTTCAGGCGGTTATTGTGTAATTCCTAATTCCAGACCGTCGTTCTTTTGTTGTTCAAACAAGGATTACGGGTGATTGATTGGCTGTCACCTTGTTTATCATTGTATTCGGGATTTGCGAGGCAAGTCCCAGATTCCTGTCTGATAGATGGCCGTGGCCTACGGCCAAGGTTTGGCCTATTCACAGTGAAGACTTCATAATTTCTCAGAAGAAAACAAAATGTGTAGGGAATTTGTATAAAGTAAATAAAAGCCCCTTCCTTTATTAAATAGTATTCAAATCAACAACTTGGACATCTACTGCAGAAATGGAATTTCCTGTATTTTAACATTGCAGGTGGACATTGGATACCCTGCCATGTTAACTGGTATTCAGACCCAGGGTGATCCAGTCAAGTCATGTTGGGTTACCAGTTACTCTGTAGAGTACACCGCCGTGCATGACTACCTCACCAAAGAACCGACCAAATTCGCTTGGGTGGCAGAAGTTAATGCACTAAAAGAGGTAGTTCAGTGATCTTTATTTATTGCAATAATGATTGGTAGTAAATATAACATGTTTTGCAGTAAATAATTAACCCTTCATTACAGTATTGTTTGGACTTAAACAAATGCTGGTAACTGTATTGTTTGAGCGCTCAAGCGTGGAGCACACATTCTTACACAACAGAAAGCTTACATTCAAGGGCCATTTTATACAATCTCCATTATCTCCTTGAAGATATTGTTTTACTGCAGAATAATTAATAAAGTAGCTCTAACTAATATTAAACTCCCTTTCATATATAATCTAAAGATCATTGAGATTGGTCAACAAATGTCAAAGTTATCAGACTTTCTTTCCTCAGTGTGATCTGAAATCTCAAATTCTTGTTTGTGCTCAATCATATGGCCCTCTGTAGGTGTTTGGCATTTCGGATCTTTCAACTCCAACTTGAAATGGTTTCATAATAGTAACCTTAATTTGGTTAAACCATAATTGGAAAGAACTGATCTTTCTCTTTCAAATAATGGTAAGCTTTGGTATAGAGGGTGAACATGGACAAAACTACAGCTTTATTACAAATGGCCTTTGTGCTCTGGCTTGAGTGCTTTTCGTGTGTAAGCTTGGTCGATTAAAGTTGCCAATGGCAAGGAAGAGGGGGGGCTTATTTTCACAGAATGTTGTTTTATGCACATGTTGGGATACACCAAGTGAGAAGAGTGGTCTTTGACAATTACCACAAGTATATCCTGCTTTCAATGTTTTTTTGAATACAGGTTTTCGCGGGAAATAGTGATCAGAACGGAGTAAAGACAAACTTTTTCAAGAAGGAGATTGAAGCTCGAGTCGTTCGCATTGCCATCAATGATTTCAAGGGCTGCCCAGCTATGAGAATGGAAATCCTTGGCTGTGCTGGTGAGTTTTGCAATAGTTTTTTTATATGGATAAGTAATTATTAAAGAAAAAAAAAATAATTACTTTGAATCATTGTTTGATGTCATGGTTTGAGTAATGGGTGTCACCTGACCAAATAATCAAATGATATCAAGGATCTACTTGGATGTGTTTTAAACTGTTTGGCACTTTCTTGCATGCGATTTTTACGAGATACAATTGTTATAATTCCCACAAGCAAAATAACCTAATTATAAATCCTTTAGAAAAGTAAACACATTGTTTTTGCTGTTTTCTTTTAAACTGAACGCCAAATTTATCAAGTTTTCATAGGGTACTTGTGTGTTTTATTTCAATCGAAAACCAGAGGATTGGAATGATTTTACTTGTCAACTGAAAAAGAAAAGAAAAGTACTTGAAATATTGCAAAGGTATTAACTCGCATGTCCTCAGACGATATGCTTGTATCTTGGACTCAATGTAGCTACACTTTTTTACGGTTAAATTGTACAGCCGTTGTTTTTATGAAAAACTGATCGTAACTAGGTTTGATTTTATCAAACAATTTATTGTTGCCTTGATGCAATGATATATCGTAGGTTGACTTGTACTACTTTTATTTGATCTTATCGATTCTTACAAGTGGGATTGTAAATCTGATTTGGTTCCTCTTCATTCTGCTGGCCATTTCCTACTGACGAAAACTACTTTTCCCACTAAATTATATGGTCAAAGAGCCTTTTACTTCATTGCACCTTCGTCATGGAACAACTTACCTCTTCATATTCGCCAAGCTGACTCTCTTAAGATTTCAAGGGACTTTGAAAGACTCATTTGTTTGATCTATATTTGTGTAACAAATTGCTTTACGTATTGCGTTTCATTATTTTATGTTTTGTGTTGTGCATACAGGCTCCTGCATTATGTGCTGTATAAATGTCTCGTACGAATATTATCCTTAATACAATATTAAGCCTGAAGGCCAAATAGACCTTTATCATGCTGCCACCATCTTGGTTATGTTCTCTGTATCCATTAACAGTAATGAATGCTAATATTCATTGTACAAAAAGGAACCAGACTATTTCTCCTTCCAGCCTCGGTTTGATTACATTGAGTTGAATGGGAGAAAATGATGATGGCTGCACCGTGATAAAGGTCTATAACTGATAACTGCTGGTAAAAACAAATGCCCTCCCTGTTCTTTGACAGATCCTGATACGTGCAATCCCAACCCATGCAAGAATGGTGCCCTGTGTCGCAAATCCCAGGACAGCGGTGGCTACACCTGTAACTGCCCATCAGAATGGGGTGGGAAGAACTGCGAAGTCAGTAAGTCAGCTTCAAGCGTTCAACACTAGAAGTGCATGCGATTTATCCTGGGATTTTCCTGATATTTCATTTGTCTCCCTGCACCGTCTGGATAGATGATGAAAGATTGGCCGTTGTTGTGACCAAACCTTCAGATATCCATTTGAAATGATGTGGAGAGAGTCTGTAAATCTCTACTCTTCAACATTATGCAAGTCTTTAGGCTTTGTCTCTACACATAGCCAACTTTTATTTTAACAAATTAGATTTTTCATGCTCATACATTCACACCCCCGATGCTTATTAAACCTCAATTTAGGGTTATTTGGGTAAAACTATCATTGTTCTCTGTTTGTAACAATTTGTTCGGTTAAGGCACATCACATTCTTAATCCAAAAAGACAGCTTGAGCATTGTCATGTTTATGATTCCGCTCGTGACACTTGTGTCCGTGGGCAAGTCACTTACCTATAATTGCTTTTCATCACCTATGAGTTATGGGTATCTGCTAAGGTAGAGATTGTTGGTCTGAATGATTAGTAATCTGTGGGCCAATTTGGTTTGCCGGTGCTGCATACTCCAAAAGAGTTGAGGAATCAGGTTTCAGGAATTCTTAAAACTTAGTGAACAGGGGTAGGAATAGTGTTTATTATTATTTGTTATTGTTTTTATTATTATTATCAAGTGACACACAAAGAGAAAGAAGGTAAGGTAAGTAATGTGTATAACTTATAACTTCTTTAAAATTTTCAGGGACAAGGAAGTGTTTTGGATGGGGTGATCCTCATTATGGTCAGTTTGATGGTGGCAAATTCAACTTCCAGGGTGATTGCACATACGTTTTGACCAGAACAGTTTCCGGAAGTGCTAAGGATGCCTTTGAAGTCACTGCTAATAACCTTCAATCCCCACGTCGAAGCACTGTGTCTATAACTAGAGAAGTCTTTGTTCTTATCAACAAAAGGGTATGTTTCTGATCATTGTAGGGCTCTGCCAGCTTTAGTGATCACACAAGCCTTGTGAGTAGAATACGGAAAAAATATGGCGATTCTGCATCCCGTATCAAATGAGGCCGAAGGCCGAGTTGGATGAGGACGTAGATGCGATATTTGTTTCCATATTCAACAAGCGCTCCTGTGATAACAAATTTATCTTTAAGCAAACTAAACATGCAGATTAACAGGATACACAGCTTGGAGCAGCTGTACACTTGCATATACTTAGCTTAAAGTGGCGCAATTCGCACGGTGTGTTATGGGCCGTGTGATACAGGTTTATCATCACACCTCTTGTTGCTATGGGTCGACCAAATCAGAATCAAGGATTCAAGTTTGCTGAAGATAATATAAAAATATAATGGGATCCCAGTTGTCCTCTTATAATCATGTTACATAATCTGTACCTCCTTTTAGTGGTTTTTTCTCACGATGACTCAATAATTTTCACTCTTCTTTATAGTATCTATGTCCTCCCGTATGAAGCCAGCATCCATCTTTCTGTAACGGAACTCACAAGAGGCTGTAACATGAAGCTAGTCATTTCGGTCATTGTAACAGAATCTCTGTCACTGTTTTACCTATTCTCCTTCACTCTGGCCTCGTCGGAATGCATGTCACTCTGTAACTAAATCTACACCAATCTTTTACAGAATCGACACCACTCTGTATTACGGGAGCTCTGTTGCACTTTAACCTCTTCTCTATCGCTATTTCAGAATCAAGCCATTCTTTGCTCAGATATACCCCTCTTCTTTTATGATACAATCTCAATCACCATGACCATTGTCACTCTGTAGCAGAATCTGCATCACACTGTAACAAAACCTCCGTTACAATGTCCATGGTATTACTCAGTCACTCTCTCAAACAATCCTTTTTGTAATGTGAATTTTTCTATATTTTGCAGTTCTATGAATTTAAACAAGACCGTGTCGTCTTTGTTGACCATGAGAAGATTCGATCCCCATATGAGAAAGATGGCGTCTCCATTATTGATGGCTGCAATAACCTAGTTGTAAGTTCAGAGATTTTTCTTATCAAGGAAGGCAGTGCCTTGTTAGGGAGCAATTAAAAGTTTTGGCCCGTTCTAGACACGAAGGAACCCCCTGCAGACAGCCAGCCAGATTTTGTGCCTGAAATAGATTTTTCTGTTAGACTGGGTTCGTAGTTCCCTTTTCATCTTGCATCTTTTGTCCCTAGAGGATACAACCCCACGGTTACCCCGGCACCTTTTCACACCAGGCGTCCCTTAACTCGTATTTCCATGGTCTCTATTCCATAGAGTTTTGGATGCACGTTTCACACCGTGCTGCATTTCTTTACCGTAAGCACGACTGGTATATTATATAGCTCAGTGAGACCATCTTTACCACGTCCAAGTTGGTATTTAATATCTGTAAAATGCAACAAAAAACTGTAAAAGACAATAACTCGAATCAGTAAAACAAATAGCTATAATGCAGAACCCACAGTTTGTTTAGCATGCATTTCTCCTTGACCCCGGTCATTTATCTCTGCACTTTTCGCTGTCCGCGAGTCATCTGGTGGAACGCAAAACCCGCTTTTATTTCTCACTAGCAGTTATTCCCCACTTACCTCTACTCCGTAGCAGGGGTGGCTATTCCCCAGATGCCCATTTGCCGGGGTAGATCGGGGTAAAGGGATCCAAGTGTGAAAGGGCCGGCCGTTATTCCCAGTGGATTCCCCCAAGGGAATAAGACTAGTGTGAAAAGGGCTTATTAGTCAAAAGCGAAACCTTGTCCATTATATTACCATCTTCAGAACTAAATCCTCAATAACGTAGTGTCTCTTTCATAAGCTTCTACCAGTTTGTTGTCTTGAGTCCGAGACAGGCAAAAATTGTCTCAAGGTCTCAAGCTTAAGACTGATGCCAACATCAAACACATCTTTTAAAAATTAGGTTTGTTTCTGAGACCAGGGCCCAATTTCATAGAGCTGCTTAAGCAGAACACATTGTTTAAAGGCACTGAACACTCTTGGTAATTACTCAAAATAATTGTTAGCATAAAAACTTACTTGGTAATGAGCAATAGAGAGCTGTTGATAGTATAAA
>JAUELU010107373.1:0-10783 GCA_032357145.1 Evasterias troschelii | reverse complement strand
TCATGCCATGACGTCAGTCTCCTCATGCCATGACGTCAGTCTCCTCATGCCATGACGTCAGTCTCCTCATGCCATGACGCCAGTCACCTCGTGCCATGAGGTCAGTCTCCTCCTGCCATGACGTCAGTCTCCTCGTGCCATGAGGTCAGTCTCCTCCTGCCATGACGTCAGTCTCCTCGTGCCATGACATCAGTCTCCTCCTGCCATGACATCACTTTGTCTTCAAGGTCCAAATAGAGAACAGACTACCGCATCAGAGTGGAAAGACAAATGAATATAAACATTTTTAGTAAATTAAAACCAAATAAACATTTTCCAACAGATGACAACTTTAAGAACACCCCTTGAAAGACCTTCTCTTCTAAGGAAAAAACATTTCTAAAGCAAGTACAACTTTTGAGGTATAGGTATAAGTTGATTAATTCCAATGCTTAAGTATTTACCTGGTGAAAGCCAAGCACGAATTATCCCCGGATTTCACATGAAGAAGTTTTTCATAGTGAGATTGCTCCAACAGGCATAGTAGAGAAAAGAACGGTCAACCTGAATAGGATGATAGGATATTAAAGGACTGATAAAACTTTTCATGTCCCAATGACAAATCAAAAGTAACTAGAAAAAAGGTTCAAATACTCTGGCCCAGCCAGTAACTGTACTTCTGTCCTTCAATTTAGACGTCTGCAAAGTTTTTGGTATTAAGGTGTGATTTGTGTTTAACAATTTCCAACAATTTTGAATGTGAATCCAGGTCGTGTTTAACTCAAGAGGTTTAGGTCTCACCTTCAAAATCCACCTGGTGATAAGTAGATGGAAGCACTTTGAGGTAAGTCTCCTCATGCCATGGCGGGTCTGTCTCCTAATGCCATGACATCAGTCTCCTCATGCCACAACATCAGTCTCCACATGCCACAACGTCAGTCTCCTCATGTCGCAACGTCTGTCTCCTTCTGCCGTGAAGTCAGTCTCCTCATGCCACGATGCTACGTCTCCTTAAACCATGACGTCGGTCTCCTAAGGCCATGGCGTCAGTCTCCTCACAACATGGCGTCAGTCTCCTCACAACATGACATCATTCTCCTCACAACATGATGTCATCTGCTCATGCCAAGACATCACAATGTCTTCATGCAACATGTTGAGAGCCAACTATTGAGTCGAAAGGAGTGGAAAGATAAATTAAAACAAGATTTGTTGTTAAAATTAAACCAAAAAGACCTATTCCATAAGATGTTAACCTTAGGAACACTACTTGAAAGACTCTCTCTTCCCAAGTCACAACTCTCTTTAAAAAGAGTTCTTTTTTGAGCAGTAAGTTAATTTATTCTAATCATAAAGTTATTTACGTGATTGAAGCCTACCAAGAAGTATCCCTGGACTTCACAACAGGCAGATTCCCAGACTGCTCCAACAGTCACAGTAAGGAAAAGAACGGTCAACCTGAAGAACACAATCAACCAATAGAATAGGGTGATAGGCGTTAAAATCTTCTGCAACTTTAAGATAATTTCTAAAGCAGGTCATTTCCAAGAGACAAATCACAAGTCACTTGAATACGAGATCAAAAACAATGGCCAGGCCAGTCGTTGTAACTATGTCTTTGAGCAAAACATCTAACAATAATTGCTTCTCTCCACCCAGGAGTAAATAGGCACCCAGGAGTGAAAGCAGAGATGTATCTCAATTGATTTAATTTTTAAAAGCAATGCTTACTTGGCAGCACTGACAGGGGTTTTAGATGGGTCTTTGGAATTAAACATCTGGCCCAATGACCAAGGTAAAATGTGGCAAGAGGATGTTCACGATTCTCATTATCAAACTATTGTTCAAGGTATAAAAACATTACAACTTTACCTCACTGTTTGATCAGCTGTATCATAAGACTGCGACAAATCTTCAACCCATCAAAGAAACAGGACCGCTCCCTCCTATACACCTATATGATGTCATCTTGGCCCTTGCTCACAGGTAGATTTTACAGCATGTCACCGTTGCAGTAAACAAAACACACACAAAATACAATCAAATATCTCAATTCAATATAAAATTGCAGGTATTTTGGTTATGTGAGGTGTGTGCAAACGGTGTGCAGTGGTAGTTATGTGACCCAGTGCGATTAACTGATGGATGAAAGATTAAATTGTGAAAGGAAGGAGGAAAGCGCAAGTGAGTTTGCTGTTAATATTATGCAGAGTTACGGTGCGAGAGTGATATAAAAGAAACTGTGAGAATGAAAAAGTGACAGATCGACATTGACTTCAAACAGGCTAACTGTGTGTCTAAACAGTTCACCACTTGACCACTGATGATGAAAGCTGACTAGTCAGAGGCTAGTCAATTCAGAAGTCAATTGTTTTCCTTCAATGGAGCATCCCGATGTTGCAGGGTTTGTCCTGAGAGGGCGTGTGTTGTAGTTTGCAGTTCCCACACTCAGTCAGGGCTGCATGCTAAACAGGAAAAATCAAAAAGGTAACGTCAGGGCTGCATGCTAAACAGGAAAAATCAAAAAGGTAACGTCAGGGCTGCATGCTAAACAGGAAAAATCAAAAAGGTAAAAATGTTCAATGTTGTGACATGTGTTTTGGAAATAGGTTCAAAATGGAAAGAGTGAAGCAATAATCAATTTACCCTTGCCCCACCACCCCCCCAAGAAAAAATAATAATAAAATAATAATAATAATCTTTCAAATAAACGAGTATCCCTCGGTGAACAAACCCAAGGCGCTCATCATCATTAAACAATACAAAACCTTGTTGAAAAGTTGTAACTGAAATAGCTTACATGAATTTACAAGAAACATCACAAATTATGTTCATGTATGATTTGTAATTCAACTTAAAAACAATTAAAATGCTTAACAAGGAATTGTCTTTCTTAGAGTGATAAATGTTGTATTGAAAAAAACGTGATGTCTTAGAATTTACATTCAGAACACAATTACCCATCCATGAAAACATCAAATTGCATGCAATTTTGTTTTCATGAAAACATGGGACAATGGTTTATCTTGTCAGGGATTTTGTACAAGTTCAAAGCTTACATGTATCTCGATCAGACAAAACAAAGTAAAGCATTTTGCACATGGGAGCATTTCATGACCACCATATTTTCAGGGGCAATCAGGCCTTGACTTGAGTAAAGATTTAAAAATCAAGCTGTGAAATTGAAAGTTTTAATCTTTTTGATCAAGAACAAGCATGTATCACACCATAAAGATGGGATACCCCTTAATATCCAACCTGAATATTAAACGTTTGGGTACACAATACAAGACAACTTTAGAGGAAGGTCTATCAATTACCAAATTGGAGTAAAGAGTTTGGTGGACGTACAAATAATTGTTACATGCTATAGATGGAGTCAACTCCTAGTGCATGCACACAGGCTCGAAGCAAACACCATAACATCTTGGCTGGCTCTCTTTGCAGTAAAGTGCACTCTGAGTAAAGGGGCACATGAAAGAAAAGTGAAAACATTCACTAAGTAAAGAAACTCTTAATCAGACTTAGTAAAATTTGTGTTGACAAGATGGACAACATAAACAATAAAAATAATAGTTCATATATTGTGCTCTATCTCACCCCTAGGGGTGAAACAAAGCACACAGGTGAAACAAAGCAGAGCTATGTTTTGAATTATGAGATCCATTTTTGTAGCACCTTCAAATGGTTTACCAAGGTGCTGCAGCGCATTCAGCAGCCACTGTCAGAAGCACTTGGGCAAGCCCCTTCTCTTCGTGATCAGTGTAACTGGGTTCTTTAACATGAAAATGCTATGCAGAAGGCCTTTCACAGAGGACGGGTTTGCAAGACTTAATGGAACTTATGGACCGACGCCATTTTTAGAAGTAAAGCAATGATGAAACAGTGGAAATGCACATCTATAGTACACACAGCACAAAGAATGGGCAAAAGAGCAATCTTCTTCTGACCCTGATAAAAAGGTATCCTACTCAAATGAAATAATGTTCATCAAGTTATTTGAAGAAGTTCTAATTACACAACCGTTTTTGATTAAACTAAATTTAAAAATAGCTATTAAATAAATAAATTTAAAACAAAAAAGGGGCATCACTTTACTATTTCTCATGAAAGAATTTGAACTTTAATATACAGAGAATAATGATGCATACGTACAACCACTTTTAAAGGTAAACATGTATTTGACGCTCGTAAAAGTTTCCACAGCTAACAATCTATTAAACAAGCGCTTTGATGAACTGATTCAAATTTGAAATGATTTAGAGTGGAACAAAGACAAAATTTACTAGAGCTGGATTTGAACCGACGACCAGGATTAACATGCCAGCGCTCAACCAACTGAGCTATCTAGCCCAATGTTGGTGGTCTCCCTGTTTTGTCACTGTCTTTGTTCGGGGGTGCCAGTCAGAAGCCATACAACCTGTAACTGCCATGCAGTCAGGGATCACACCCAAGTTTACGATACAACCTGGGAGGCGGTAGCCATGGGGTCACACTATCCAACTTTTAAACCTTGTAATAAGGGAGTTTACATAAACTTAATCTACCTGTAGCATCGGTGGAAGCGATTATCTGAGTGGATAGCAATGAACAAATGTTCATGATGCACTTGTTGAATGATAATGCTTTCCAGAACAAATTTTGATCGGTGTGGTAGAATACTCCTGCTGTGACATGAACACCATCACTGATGAATCATCACTTGACAAATTATCAGATGAGAGTATAGTCGTCATGAAGAAACAGTCCTGCAGAAAAACATTGGTGAAGCAAAAGGTGTACGGAATCTTGGGAATCTTGGCATGACAACTGCAAATTATTTGACTGTGTTCATCCCATGATCTAAAACTTATCACTGAACATCTAAGGTGTAATCAAGACAAAGAAGATACAGTATAATTTAAGGACATAGTTTTTTAAACAAGCTACAGACTATTGATACTTTGATGGGGACAGATTTGACTTGATTACACAAATTTGTCCCTCAAAATTATTTAATTTAAAATTCATAAAATAACAGCGTTATCCAAATGTATCCAAAACACATCTAAAGTCTGATGCCAGCAACTACTAGAGCCTCATTCATGCATTATCAAATTGAGGTCAGCAAACTGCAAGTATTGTGTTTACCTATGTATCAAAGAACACACATTTGACTAATAAGAATGTACCTTGAAACACTTTACGCCGGGTGTGTCTTTTAGTCCGTGTTGAAAACAGAGCGCTGCATTTGAGTGGTTCATTATGAAAGCCTGTAATAAAACAAAGTTCAAATATCAGAAACAATTAGTTCCATGCCACAAGTATCTTTACAAATAGACACACTGTTTGGATAACACATGAATTCTGCTCACTGAATTCTCAACTTAGCATTTCCAGTGCTATGTCTAACATAAGGACATTCAAATCGATTTGCTTTTCATTACCAAAAAGTAAAAGGGTATGTTGTTGAAGTCCATGTGTAGTTTTCAATCTGTATGTCATTTTGTTTTTATCAAATTACTTCACAAAACAACAGTATAAGTATTAAAAAGGAATAGATTTCTGAAACTGAGTATCCACAATGTTTTAAAGGACCTAAACTTGAAATTCTTTAAGGTTAGATGTCAATATGGAGATGTCATTCGCCTCACAGTGACACACCTTAATGTAGCTTGCTGATACGTGAATAAAGTCACCATCAACAAGGAGTATTCAACCGAGGATAACTAACACCTTTTGTGTATAAACATAACTTTTGAATTAGTTTCTGCACTTTGATGTGTTTCTAATCTATCAAATCAAGCCGAGCTAAAAGAGACCTTACCTCAATATGACTTTCTTCAACTTGGAAGTACAAATTGATGTCACTCTTCAGAGTAAGCCAATTGATATGTTAATGGTCCACAATGACTGATAGTACATCCAAGCAATTCATCATAAAAAAACCTGGAAGAATTGGAAGAAAACATCAAGGAATTCAGATTACTAAGTTCAGAATATGAATGAATTGTTACCATTATAAAGGTTCATCACTCATGGCACAATTAGCCCAAACTTCTGAAAAAAAATCTTGTTTCTTACCTGGTTAATGTTGGTGATCAAAAGTTGCAAGTGCTCTTCATGTGCTGAAATCTTCACCTTCATGGTTTCTGGCAACAAAAGATCAATGATTCACTCCACACCCAGTCCTCACACGAGCATCTGTTTTGTGGCGACTGCAAATATTAATTGATTGATAAACAACTAAATATGCAAACAAAACCACATCATACAGGACATGATTTTTCACTGAAATTGGGCCAATGTTAAAGTCTTCAAAGATTTCATGAAAAATGGTTTAGGTGTAAAAGTTCACCTGTGAATGAAGGTAAACCCTTTTAAAGTTCAACTGCGCAGAAGAAATCTCACCTTCAAGTTCCATAATTGTAACAAGTGATATGCAGATGTAAGTAATTGGAGATCAGTCTCCTCGTGCCATGTCGTCAGTCTCCTCCAGCCATGAGGTCAGTCTCCTCATGTCATGACGTCAGTCTCTTCGTGCCATGACGTCAGTCTCCTCGTGCCATGACGTCAGTCTCCTCGTGCCATGATGTCAGTCTCCTCGTGCCATGATGTCAGTCTCCTTATCAACATCCTGCAAATTATAATTGCTTGATGATCAACTTGATGCAGTACATAGAACTTTATACATAAATTTGTATTTGTTTTTACTTGGTTGCCTTGCCGTTTATTTTATCTACAATTGAGTCATTGTTGATGTCTTAAAATATGTTTAGAAAAGGGACTTTGCCCGACAACTCATGCACAAATAGAACCTCTTCCTGGTTATGTCCAACTCTAGAGAATAAGTCTCACCTTCAAATAGCGTTGGTGTAAACCTAATGATATTGGGATGTAAGTACGTGGATGTCAGTCTCCTCGTGCCATGACGTCAGTCTCCTCGTGCCATGACATCAGTCTCCTCGTGCCATGACATCAGTCTCCTCGTGCCATGACATCAGTCTCCTCCTGCCCTGACATCAGTCTCCTCCTGCCCTGACATCAGTCTCCTTGTGCCATGATGTCAGTCTCATTGTGCCATGACGTCAGTCTCCTCCTGCCATGACGTCAGTCTCCTCCTGCCATGACGTCAGTCTCCTCGTGCCCTGACGTCAGTCTCCTCGTGCCCTGACATCAGTCTTCTCGTGCCATGATGTCAGTCTCCTCATGCCATGACATCAGTCTCCTCATGCCATGACGTCAGTCTCCTCATGCCCTGACATCAGTCTTCTCGTGCCATGACTTCAGTCTCCTTGTGCCATGATGTCAGTCTCATTGTGCCATGACGTCAGTCTCCTCCTGCCATGATGTCAGTCTCCTCGTGCCATGATGTCAGTCTCCTCGTGCCATGACGTCAGTCTCCTCGTTCCATTCTTCATGTCGTCAGCAGAATACTACAGCAAAGCAATTTTCACAAAAAACTGAAAGATGGTCAAGTTTTTATGAAACAAGCAAAACAATCTTAACAATAAAAATTCTTAAATAATCACCTTTTAAAAAATGCTCAGAATAAAGCCTTTCAAAGAGCAAAACACTCCTCATTCTTAGAAACAAAAGTGTAACAAAAAGCATTTAAAATCATTTATTGAATGTAATGAGATAGCAAGAAGACAAAATCTACCTGGATAAGACAACTTAAACTTAAAGTTCTTAACTTAGAACGATCTATAACCTGAATGGTTATTAGTGTCGAAATGCCCTACAGCAAATACCTTACAACTCTTCCATCAATGTCTTCATGGTCCATGTCCACAGATAAAACACAACATCAGAAATCATCTCTTGAATCTGCAGAAAATAAAGCCATACATGAAAGCAATCAAGAACTGCACAAACAATGAACAAAAGCAGATTATCTAGATCTATGATATTTCAATTGGAATAAGTTAATTTGGTTCTTTAAATCAAATTACTATTTCAGAATCTTTAAAACGTCATCACAAATTACAAAAGAAAAATACCATTGTTATTGGAAAATGAGTTCAAGAATTGCAATATCAGGTGATTTCTGTATTTGGTAAAGATTGCTTAAGAATTAAACACATTATAAAGCCTTAGTGTTGATTGTTGAAGTCTCAGCAATAAATCTAACCTACAAGTTTCAACTTTTGTGTTTAATAGAAACTACTGATGAGAGAGTAAGGTGTATGTTAAACAGCACAGTGTTGCATCATTCATTCACCAAAGTGGCGTAGGCATGAATCATCGATACTTTTATAGATATTAACAAATAGGTATTACCTCTTAATCATAATCAATCTACATGTACACACAGCATCAGACTGCAAAACATCCTTAGATCCGATGACATCCGAGTCCTAACTTGGTAAAAATCAGCCTCGCTGTAATCAGAAGAAACAGATTACATAAAACAGTTTCACTCAGTTTGCTCGGATTGTCTTCAAATACATTTAAATCAAAATTACTTTATTTTTCTGAATGTATGAAACTTGACAGATTAAGTTTTAACTAAACACAAAGGAGTGGAAAGATAAATTAAGACAAGATTTGTTGTTAAATTTAAACCAAAAAGACCTATTCCAACAGATGTTAACCTTAGGAACACTACTTGAAAGACCATCTCTTCCCAGGACACAACTCTCTTGTTGGTTCACAAAAAGAAAGATCACATGATTTCTCGCAATACAAGTAATTTAAAAGGAAATTAAACACTGTAAGAGTCTCACACAAAATTTCAGAATCTCATTGAGCCAATTTGGAAGTCTTTAAAGTTTTTAGTGTTAAAGTAAAGTATTTGGTTAATAGCATACCTTCAATTTCAATTGTGAAAAAGAATTTAAGATTAACTCAAGATGGAGTCTCACCTTAAAGTTCCACCTGGTGATAAGTAGATGGAAGTACTTGGACGTCAGTCTCCTCATACCATGGCGACGGTCTCCTCATGCCATGACGTCAGTCTCCTCATGCCATGACGTCAGTCTCCTAATGCCATGACGTCAGTCTCCTCATGCCATGACGTAAGTCTCCTCCTGCCCTGACATCAGTCTCCTCATGCCATGACACATGTATCCTCATGCCATGAGGCCAGTCTCCTCATGCCATGACGTCAGCCTCCTCAAGCCATGATGTCAGTCTCCTCATGCCATGACATCAGTATCCTCATGCCATGACGTCAGTCTCCTCATGCCATGACATCAGTATCCTCATGCCATGACGTCAGTCTCCTCATGCCATGACGTCAGTCTCCTCATGCCATGACGTCAGTCTCCTCGTGCCATGACGTCAGTCTCCTTGTGCCATGACGTCAGTCTCATTGTGCCATTACGTCAGTCTCCTCTTGCCATTACGTCAGTCTCCTCGTGCCATGACATCAGTCTCCTCGTGCCATGACGTCAGTCTCCTCGTGCCATGACGTCAGTCTTCTCGTGCCATGACGTCAGTCTTCTCGTGCCATGACGTCAGTCTCCTCGCGCCATGATGTCAGTCTCCTCGTGCCATGATGTCAGTCTCCTCGTGCCATGACGTCAGTCTCCTCAAGCCAGTCTCCTCGTTGCATTCTTCATGTCGTCAGCAGAATACTACAGCAAAGCAATTTTCACAAAAACTGAAAGATGGTCAAGTTTTTATGAAACAAGCAAAACAATCCTAACAGTAAAAATTCTTAAATAATCACCTTTTAAAAAATGCTAAGAATAAAGCCTTTCAAAGAGCAAAACACTCCTCATTCTTAGAAACAAAAGTGTAACAAAAAGCGTTTAAACTCATTTATCGAATGTAATGAGATAGCAAGAAGACAAAATCTACCTGGATAAGACAACTTAAACTTAAAGTTCTTACCTTAGAACGATCTATAACCTGAATGGTTATTAGTGTCGAAATGCCCTACAGCAAATACCTTACAAGTCTTTCATCAATGTCTTCATGGTCCATGTCCACAGATAAAACACAACATCAGAAATCATCTCTTGAATCTGCAGAAAATAAAGCCATCCTGAGCAACTCAACTCAGTCGGATGGTTCAGTAAATACCAAAGTCAGTCATCAAACCAACAGCCAACTAAATAAAAAACAAAGTAACTAACAGAAAGTTTCTGAATTAAATATGGAAATTGGAGGATTGAAATTATCATTATTCTTCGAACCAAATGTTGTTTTATTATCAACTTGAGTGGAAAAAACAACTATCATATCCAAGGTCTTCACAGTTCCCCATTGACAGCAATCATCTGTATCCAAAATGCAAATGAGAGAAATAGCTTGTTGAATAGCTTGTAACTTGCCAAAAGATATTGACATTTGAAAATTGGAAATTGTGTGGCTGTGTAAAAATACAAAATGCTTCAAAATAAGTTTATGCACACAAGTTCATGCACACATTTTTACCTCTTCCAGGTTGGGTTCAACTTGGCAGAAGAAATCCCCCCTTCAAATCCTATTGTGATCCTGGTGTGATCCTGGTGATATGTGAATGCAAGTACGTGGATGTCAGTCTTCTTCTTGCCAGGGTGTAACTCCCATCTTAACGGGCAATGTTGACAGCAACTTACTACATCAAAGCAGTTGTCAAATGAACAGAAAGAAAGTCAAGTTGTTACAACATTAATATAAAAAAAATCAAAAATGCCTACTTTAAGGACAATGTGTTACGTAAAGCCACCGTTAGGGCACAACACTGCTCATAAGGTAAAAACTAGTTGTAGGAGAAAAAAAAGAACAGAAAGCATTCACAAACATTTATAAAAAGGAATATCATACCCAAGGTCTTTACAGTTATCCATTGATAGCAACTATCTGTATCCAAAATGCAAATCACAGTAGTGAC
>JAUELU010107366.1:0-10783 GCA_032357145.1 Evasterias troschelii | reverse complement strand
TTCTCAAAAACTACAGCACCTCGGCCAGTAATATTTCAAGGGAAGCTTTCTATCATCATTATCTTTAAACCATGTAAATTTAATGTAAATCTGTGAGTTTTTCTGTTTTGTGTTTTACCAGAAGTATAGAGACCCTTTAATCTCATTGAAGGAAAAACCCCTTTTATTTCCAAAATCAATGTCTGGGATAGTAGGAAACTGTTGGATATAATTCCTCTTGTGAAAATGTCCCAAAGCCAACGCGCCTTCCGTTCGATTCAAATGGAACGGCATTCTCGGCACTGGTATGCCTCGAAACGTTTGGTACGTCATTGGTTTTGACAGACATCACTCGTTCGCAGTCACCCAAACAATTGACTTCTGAAAATCTCACCACGTTCCCTGTCGTGTGATTTCTCAAGATTTTCCTGATTTCATTATTTGTTTAAACTCTCCTTGCAAATTTTCTTGAAAGAAGTCAAGCAGTCACCAGAGGAAGAAAGACATAGTCCACATTTTGTCCAACCCTGTAGTTTTGTCTTTTTGGTGATGCACAGAGTCTGTACACCTCCTGAATTGTTCATCTGTGTTCTATGAATCTACAAAAAAGGGGACCCAGGCCCATAATCCATTTTCAGGATTTTCACATTTCGTCAAATCTCACCACCGATGTTCCGTCGTCACGTTTTTAAAGTAACACGTCGAGTTACGGTTTCTAATTTTAACTGTATTTTCTCTTTGGTTTTATATCTGTAATTTTATCATTTTTTAAATTGTTAAGCGCCCAGGAGCATGTTTCATGGATGGGCGCCATACAAATTATCATTATTATTATTATTATAATTTTAGTTAATGACCTGACATTTCGACCCAGCAAAGTCTTTCCGAAAAGCTAATAACTAGCCTGCAAAATGTTATGTTGCATTTTTCATGGAGTTTTATGCGCGTTCCGATCGTCCTTCATACAATCATGTACATCCTGGGACTGGGTCTCAAAACGATTAGGATTTTAGACGGAAATATGTGTTAGGTTAGTTTATAAAGGATAGATAAACGAAATGCAATGAAAGAAACAGAAAAAAAATGGAATTTGATTGAAAATAGTCACTCTTCTCGATTACTACCATAGCCCTTTCAATGAAATATGCTAATTACATTCACGCATGTGTGCAGACACTGGTTAGCAAACGCCCTTGAGTTGTGCACTAAACAGACGCACAAACGAGGCGTCACGCCACCTCATTTTGCCGACCCGTAGTGTTATCAGTGCACAAGTGCGATGTGTAATTTACATATTTCATGAGAGGGGTCTATTAATTATGCAAAATAACCCTCAAACAAACAGGAAAATAATTGAACAATTGTTTTAACTTTTGTATTGTTTCTTTTCTTTTTTCTTGGGGGGGGGGGGGGAACCAAACATAATCTAAACCTAAGAGTGCTTTATCAGATGGGATGTAGGTAGGCCTATGTCATTGTTGTTTTTGTGTATGTTTGTTTGGGGTATTTGCTATTTGTTTATGTTTTTTTAAAGAGTAGATGTAATCCCACCCTCTATAGTTTTCAATAAACACACCACATAATTAATTATTGTAAATGTTCATCCCATTTTTAGTTGAAGTTTCAAAGAAAACAACGACAATGTATGCTGTGTCAGGAATGTTGTACAAACTTGTTTTTAAGTACAAGGAGCGCCCTCACTTGTCAAAGCAAGTCAGAATTCTAAATAATTATTAATTTGAGTATACGAAACTTGTTTTTGTATCTTGTTTATGAACCTGACATAAAATGTTTTAAGGAAAAATGTGTGTTGATATCGTGTTGAAGTTAAAGGAGATTTGGCATCGGTAATAATATCTTACATTTTCTAGTGGAACTCGACCACCCGAAGGTCCTTTCGGAGGTTGGTCCGGTATGCGTCGGATATCTAAAGAATGTCATGGTGAAAATTAGTAGAGGAAAAAAACAAAATATAAACCTGCACCAGTGTACCATTTCAGGTGTTAAATAGCACGTGTTTTTTTAACTTATAGCTTAACAGCTGTTCTTTGCAAAACATGTTTTCACACAAGACCACCGTTAACAGCCCCCCCCCCCCCCTCCCCTCCGCCCTCACTTCACAACTTCCTCATGCCTGAGGTGTTTAGTTGTAACTTGATCTACAGCAAAAATTATTTCCATGCCTACCCCAAGGACGTATTGCCAAAATCAAAGGCACATTCACCAGCAACAAAAACCCGTCAATTTAATGTGCGATGGAACAACAATACAAGAAATTGCATTTTTTGATACAACCAAAACAAATATTTAACACATTGTTGTGGGTATTTTTGCTTTCAAAGAATTTTTGTTTAAATAGAAATTAAAAATATGATACAAAATAATGCAGTCTTCGTTTGAGTAGTTGTCTCGTTTTCAACAAGCGCGAGACTTGCACAGTCAATTGTTAAGCGTCACATTTTTTGATACAACCAAAACAAATATTTAACAAATTGCTGTGGGTATTTTTGCTTTCAAAGAATTTTGTTTAAATAGAAATTAAAAGTATGATACAAAATAATGCAGTCTTCGTTTGAGTAGTTGTCTCGTTTTCAACAAGCACGTGACTTGCACAGTCAATTGTTAAGCGTCAAAAGAGACATGCAGTTTGAAAAATCACGGTGCAATAATTTTGTTTGACCTGTTTTTTGTATATCTAGTTTGATCTCTGGGTATTTGTTTGCATGAGTTAAGGAAAACCTCTACTTTGAATAAGAAAAATACAGCCCGGTAATATGACTGAGCCTGGATTCCGTTAGGCGGAAGTTCCAGGGGAAAGGGGAAATCTGTTGCAGTTCCTCATGTCTTTTTAACAAGGATGACTGAAATTGAAAGCTTCTGATGTGGATCGTGATCGATTTGATAACCGTCGTTTAACCTATTCCTGAAGACTTTGTTTTCTTTGTTTAATCCAAAGTCATTCTAACTTATTAGAGCCAGAGTATAAAGGTTTGTAGCTCCCCATTTTTTCAGCAAGAACAATTAATTTTCTCTCTCGAAATAACCGTTCCCTTTCGTTTTCTGATGAACAAAACTAAATTGGGTGTTTTTGTTGAGTTTGTTTTTTGTGAAGGTATACACATTCAAACTGGGAACCTATACCAAAAGAGGACAAAGGCCCCCTGCTTGGGTGAATGTCCAAGTTGGAGAGTGTGTACAAAACCAAGGGGAGCTGTTGCCGAAAGGTTTAATGAGTATACAAACAAGAAGAATAGTAGGAGGTCCCTGATTGCATGGTGTTTAAAATGTGTGCGTGAGTGCCAGGTCGCCCCAAAACAAGGCAAGAAGCTACTTGTGGTTATGGGCTACCAGACGAAAATAAAAGTGACAATTTAAAGGAATTGGCAGGGTATGCTATTTGTAACCGTCACAGACCAGTATCGTCACTTGTTTTATTCAAACATATGCATAAACTTACAATCATCTGAACTGAAGTTGCAAGAAATTATGAAAGAAAAAAAGAAAAAACTTGTTGCATAAGTGTGCTTTCAGATGCATGAGAAATGCTTCATCGTGAAGCCTTTCTCAGCTTCAAATTGTGGTGCGGAAATGACCTCTGTCTCTAAAACTCCATTACTTCAAAGGGTGTCGTTTTTAACAATGTTTAACAATTTAAAAAAAAGGCTCTCCAGTGCTCTTTACCGAGTAAGTTTTTATGGTCATTAATTTTTTGAGTAAATACCAAAGGTGTACAGTAGACTGAGGCTGTTACTGTATATACCAGAGTATACTGGGACACATGCACCAGGCAAGGAGTTCCAAAGAGATGCAGTACGAGACCAAAAAGAGTTGCTGTTGAACTTTGATGGATTTAAGAGAGTTGGACCATGTCTTAAGTCGTCATGTGTTGTGGTGAGGAGTAAACTTAGTCGGGAGCTTCGCCAACACCCAAATGTTAGGATAAAATTGGTATTCATACGAGTGGGCGGCAAGGAGACAGTACAGAATCCATCAAGTTCAAACACAACAAGGAATTGGATTTTTGAGGAGTAAAGTTGTCTGGTGTCTGTGTTTTTGCATTGAAATCTTGATCACACTCGGCAGCTATCTTTGTCAGATTCTCTGATATGCACAGCGGCAAGGATAGTTTATTTCTCAATGTATATAAAGGACCAGCCTTTTGTCTTCCACCAGGCTCAGTTTGGCTTAATTTGTTTGAATGGTAGACTTATAAACCATAATGGCCGCACCATGATGGAAGTCTGCAATGTTTGTACTATTCCATACTGCGTGAGTATGTGACAAAATAATGTTCTTGTCCGATCAAGGAAACTTGGTCTTACCGTCATATGATTTAGGAATCTTGATGTCCGCAAGAACGAACATGAGGATGACTACGGCTGACAGTCCAATGAAGAGCACCGTTAGGAGTCGAATGTGTCTCCCGCGTAAGAACATGATGTAGAGGGGAGACTCTACAGCCTGGACTATCAGAGGGGAAACTCCGCAGCCTGGAATCGCTGATTGATGGCGATAGAACCTATTATAACAACAACAACAAAATATTGGAGGGAAGACGACATTTCAATGTGTCATAAAAATTAGTTTGATTTACCCCAAAGTCGGCTCCTGACTGTAACCGAACGCTCAGCGGTGCAGCATGTTGTAGCTATGGAAACTTAAACTTAATGCTGTTACTTGCAATCCTATCTTGTCTTGTCGCCGATTTCAAGTTTTGACTGTCGTCAGAGATGGTGTCATACGTAATATCAAATCATTTCACCAGATGTCAAACAGATTAATTGTGTCGGAAATTTGTTCCAGTCACTATGGAGTTGACGTCAACATTTTGTTTTTCATTTAGTATACCCTCTAGGGGAACTTGCGCTTGAGTGACGTTTCATTTAATATGAAATCATTTCAAGAGATGCTCATTCTGGAAAAAGAAAAAATAATAATTAAAAGGGTACAGTGCCAATCAGTGAAAATGTCACCAAATAAGATGGCCATGTGTTCAAGACAACAAACAATAAATATTAGTTTATGCTTCGTTGGGGATTTTTGTCATGTGCTTTTTTTGATTCGGCAAACTGAATTGAATGAATTATTGAATACAATATTTTCTCCGATTCGTTATTAAATTTAAAACATCGACAAATTATCAGAGTTCCCTGTTCTGCTTTTGGTGACTTGACCTTTGGCTATTGGTCCCTTTTCGCAACTACTTATTTGGCTCCGGCTCAGACGTAGTTATCAGTTTAAACAACAATGGCACTTCTGGTGCAGGACATCAAACCATGGATTTGGAAAAGGCCAAATGGTCATTTTTGGCCGGCAGTTTAGCTGCAGCCACTGATTCCAGCCGCGAGCCGTTGACCTTCTTCAGCTGTTCAGACTTTGAGGTTGGTAATTGATTGGAACAAATTAACATAAAAATAGTAAACCCGGTAAATAAATTAAAGAATAAATGAACAAATATAAATAAAAAAAACAAATACCCAAATAAATAAAAAATACAAAATAATAGCCAATATACCTTATCTCGACTGCCTATAGACCATGTTACCTTTGTATACAAAGTGGTGACCTTAAATTCTAAAGTGTTTCCTGGAGGGCAAAATACTACACAGGCTATATGGGAAAATTTAAATTTTGTGTCATTTTCACATATATTCAAAATTTACAAAAGCAACAGCTGTACAGTTTTTAAGCTGCCCCGGGCCCCCTTTCTTCATATCAAAAGTTGAGAAAAATCAGACAATGCAATCTCCATAAAACATAAGATTTGTTGTTTTCTTCCATTGGTCTGTGTACAAATAGTGCCTGCAGGAAGTCCATGCTCTGTGGCTCTTTTGTAAACATGTGATGTCACAGGTCACATCGTCTATAGGGGTAACATCTTGTCACCTCTGGCCAGCATCATCGAATCGTCACCTTAAACCCCTCCGGACATTAAACAAATCAAATCAAGTTTATAAAGTCAAAGTTTGGATCTAACTCGACACCAGCAAATTCCCTTGAGTCATCCCGACAACAAACAAAAAGTAGGCTACATGGACATTATGAGAAAATGAAATCCACTGGAGGTCAATGATAGACCTGGAGACAAGTTGTTCAATGTCTGTCGCAGTGATTACGGCTCTCTGGACTGCTTCAACAACCGCTTGACTTCTACTCTCGCGACTAAGGCCCAATTGGTGGTTCTGCGGGAGCCAGATCAGTCTCGCTCGTATGAGAACGGTTTTGTCACTTGAGCGCTGCTACCACGGCAAACAACGACTGTTCACTTGTCTAGGGCCCTATGCCGTCTTATACGATGTACTTGTATGGTCTCGCGGCCTTCACCATGGACTCCCTGCAGGTATTTCCCCGGCGATATGTCTGACGAAAATGTCAAATGAAACTGTGTCAGGGGCAGTCATATTCAACGTCAAGGAGAATGAGATATGTCTACATTTTAGTTCAATTGTTTATTTAACTACGTCCGACTGTACTTTATACATCCGCATATCTTGTCTGAACCCCGTTGTAATTTTGTTAGTCTTATTGTTAGAGCAATGGAATCAGGCATATCGACAAGTTCCGAGTGGTAGATATTTTGCGGGCATTTCCTCTTCTCAAAAACTGTGGGACGAAACAATTGGCTTATAACACACTATAGTGCGTCTTCCTATAACAAGATTGTGAACTAAACTTATTAGGCCTACACTGCAAAAACTGGAGTTGGGAGGACTTCGGTCGGCAATAAGGGGGGGGGGGTAGGGCACTAGTTTGCCTTTTATGTATAGAAACACCACCCTAGCCAGGTAATTAGATCTATTGTTATAGCATTTATGACATTTTTGCGAGAAGCAAAAAAAGCAGACGCAAACTAGCTGAGGCCCGCTGTAAGGCCCCAGGAAATTTGACATAGATACTTTCTTGTGCAATCAAGGATATTTTGGTGGTGTTTAAAGGCACTGAACACGTTTCGTAATTGTCAAAGACCAGTTTTCTCACTTGGTGTATCCCAACATATGCATAAAATAACAAGCCTGTGAACATTTGGGCTCAATTGGTCGTCGAAATTGCAAGAAAATGATGAAAGAAAAAACACCCTTGTTGGACAAATTTGTGTGCTTTCAGATAGGAATAAAAGACTTCTAGCCAGAAGCCTTTTATTATATGAGTGAGAAATTACCTCTTTTTCAAAAACTACGTTACTTCAGAGGGAGTCGTTTCCTACAATGTTTTATACTACCAAGAGCTCTCCGTTGCTCGCTACCAAGTAAGTTTTTAAGCTAATATTTGTTTTGAGTAAATACCCAACGTGTACGATACCTTTAAGAAGCAAGCTGACTGCAGGCCTGTCGTGCATGTAAAATTTACCAATGTTACTTTTATTATTCCTAAATTGTCGATCTTTAAGTTCACAGTTCACGGGCGCTAACAAGCGGCACGAATGTAAAGTTTAAGTCTTCACGAAGGCTGAACTTCCCCGTAAGACACCCAGTCGTGTTTTCTCTATAAAGCTCAAAATAAAGGTCGGAGTAAAACAGAAAAACATCTGACTGCCCAGTTGTTTGGCTTGTGATTACTTACCTCGATACATATTTCTGAGGGCCTCCAGTTCGGGAGTTTTCTAAAAGAGCAACAATGTGTCCAGATAAATCATGGGCATGGAGTGCCGAGAGTACCAGATCAAAATTCTGTAGTAGATATCACGGCACGATCGAGTAGAGCATACGTTCAAGCATCGTTGTAAATCACCAGGGTTGTGTTGACGCGTAAATTATCAGGTAGGCCTACAGCATACGGACTTCCGTTGATTCGCATATCACAGACTGACATTGACCTTTGCTAGTCATGGAATTCCACAGGTCTGGCGTCTTATTTCTAGTTTCAATTTCACAGAAATCATATCAATTTCTAGGCGGATGTTATCGCATTGTAGGATCTACGCGGGGTTAAATATTGCGGTTTGAGGCACAGCATCTATGTCTAAAGACCCATCGCACACCGCGCAGCGCACTTGCACGCGTGTCTCCTGTCCGCCATTTTGGGTGTCAACACCGGCACAAAAGGATGGTACATGTGTTTACGCACCCCCGAACAATGCGCGACGTCTACCATTTCTGCCTTTTTGGGGGAGTCCATTCCTTTTGTGCACGTTCTGACACCCAAAATGGCGGACAAGAGACGCACGTTGTGCAATGGATCTATACGCCACATTTGAAATTGCATATCAGAGACAGTGCTATAGTATTATAGTAAAACTATTATTGTCAATATATCAATATCCTACTTGAAATCTATTTCAAGTAAATCTAAAAGCTCAGATGACGAAAGTCTTGCAGATTGTCTGGTTATATTTTTTTTTTGCCGGGGAATTAATTACTTACACATTTCCAGGTTTTTTTCCCCCATTTGAATTTCACGATGCTTTTAATAAACCTGATAACTTCTTCCCGTCGTCGTCGCTGTACTCGGTTAGAGATTAAATCTAAAAGGTCGATGACAGTTGAATACAGTTTGTTTTTTCTGGCGCTGTTCTCGGTAGGGGGCGTTTGTTACTGGCGGCCTCACATCAGAGCCAATTAAATTCTCAACGGTGCTGAAAGAAAATAAAACTAAAAGCACTTGTGGTTGGTTCTTTATATTATTATTATACCATACCCGATAAGGGTGTGCCCCACTCCCAAGATACTTTAGCATACTTTGTTCCTCTCGTACAGAAGGTGCCCCTTAAAATCCTCAACATAATTAATTCCCGAGATTCCCAGTAAACAATTTTAAACATAGAGTACTTTTAAACCAAAGAAAGTCGCATCCCCGTGAGGTGATCCCCTGGCATTTAAGTGCCTGCAGTGAATACGCCTGTTCATTTGGCCTTCCCGAGACAATTTCAACTCCTTTGGAGTATGCATCACCGTGCAGCCAAAGTGTCTCAAAGGTTGCTGATCACACATCAACAATCCCCAGCCTTGCATGTACCCATTTATCTGGCGAAGAGAAGCAATTATAGTTAAGTGTCTTGCCCACCCAAGGAATCAAGTGTCATGACCGGGATTCGAACCCACTCCAGGATCCAATGACTCAGCCATCAGAGTCAGTCGATGCTCTTGACCACATGACACAAGACATTTCAGACTGAACATGTTCCCCTTGATGATTGGTATTCAGACTGAACATGTTCCCCTTGATGATTGGTACTGCAATTAAGTATTAGTGTATTAAAACACTCAACGACTTCCGGGTTAAAATTGACGGTTGCTACCCGCTGTCACCTCGGTAAGCTGTGGATGGATTCGACAGTCTTAATGAAAGTGACAGTTTATTGCCGTTTTCTTATTATTTAGTTATAGACAATGTATTCACCTAAAACTTTCACACTTAGGTGACTTTTTATGTGTATTTGTTGGTAACTTTGCCTATAAACCAGCATCACGCTCATAAAAAACAATCTACGGCCCTACCATAGGAGACATGAACATTTAATCCGCCTCGTGGAAAATTGTTTAAGAGTTCAAACTCAACCGCATCAAAACCCTCCGAAGATGCAATCGTAAATACATCACCACTTATTTAATAGCCACTTATTAACAATTCCACCGTGCAAACCAAATTAGCCCCACGTATTCAAACCCTATCTATCTATGAGTGCCAACATTTATGCATTCTACAAACTTGATGTTCACGAGGAGCTTAATCACTGACAAAGCAATTATTGTATGTTCTCAGGGAGGCAGTTGCATGTCAGCCCTCCCCACACACGATATCATAAAATTATCTAGTAATTTGTAAAACCATCCATGAAGAATAAGCTGTGGTGTTGTTTCTGGCGTGTTTGCCGTGCTTGCTCAGGCGAAAGGACCTTTTCCCTACATTATGGTATCCCGGTGATTTGCTTTTAAAAGCAGGGTGTACTTTTGGTAATTATTCCACAAGTTAATTACCATAAAGACTTACTTAGAAAGAGCACTGGAGAGCTGTTGATAATATTGTTAGAAACAACTCCCTATAATTTTATATAGAGAAAGGGATAATTTTCACCCACAAATTTTAATCTGAATGAATCCTTTCTCAGGGATCAGAGCACACAATTCTATTCAACAAGGGTGGTTTTTCTATCATTATTTTCTTGCGGCAACTTCGATGACCAATTGAGCCCAATTTTTCACAGGTTTGTTATTCCACACATACTTTGGGGAACACCAAGTGCAATGAGGATACCGGTCTTTGACACTACCAAAAGTATGCCTTTAAGCATGCAGTCGGTTATTGTGTCTCCCTCTCTCGGTTTGATGAATAAGATAGAAGGCTCATGAGGTCGAGGTAATTGATGATGTGTTGACTGTGTCTGATTGGAGACCCGTGCGCCTTTCGATACATGCTTCCGCTATACTCGCTGTTTAATGGACCTATATCATGACGCCGCCATCTCGGTCGCACTTCCTGTGTACTACAGCAACAATGAACACCGATTCTCCTGTGCAAACAGGGGGAACAGTCTATTTCCGCCCCCTTGTCTCGGATTACATGGGCCTTTTCGAAACCGCGTCTTCCCGGATTGAGCTTCGGCTCGGTGATTTTGAAAACTTGTGCTTTAAGTACGGGGCTTCAAATAGGCATTATGAGCCTACACTGTTAAAATTGACACCTCGGATGTCGTCACATAGACACCTTTAAAGGGTCTCTATACTTTTGTTAAAATACACAACAACAAAAACTCACAGATTTACATTAAACTTACATGGTTTAAAGATATAGATGATAGAAAGCTTCCCTTGAAATATTACTGGCTGAGGTGCTGTAGTTTTTGAGAAATGAGTAAAACAATTAGTTT
>JAUELU010107319.1:0-10790 GCA_032357145.1 Evasterias troschelii | reverse complement strand
TCACAATGTTTTATACTATCAACAGCTCTCCGTTGCTCGTTACCAAGTAAGTTTTTATGCTAATATAAATTTTGAGTTCCAAACGTGTACAGTGCCTTTAAAGCAAGTTGGGTCGGGCTGAAAGGATACACAAAACACAAAGATGAACATGTTTACAAGTTACGTACAAGCCTCTTGTACTGGGTTTGGGGTCCTCACCGTTCCTCCCTACACTGGCAAATTTTGTCATCTCAATGAAATGAAACAGGCTCTCTGCAATAAGTGACTAATCCCTAACATGACAAAATGAAAATTCCACTGTACAATATTGATACATCTTGGTTACTGAAACTTCCCTTCATTTACCTCCCCGGTCCTGATAGGGTTAATACCTCATCGTTGCTGTCAAACGAGGCTCAGCGCCCTCTACTCTCACAATATTAAAACATTAACAACTTGTTTAAGATAACAGTAACCAGCAGAAGAAAATGAAAAACAGATTCATGTAGAATGGTCTTAAAATGGGTTACAAGGACCGATGAAATCCCATTTAATTTCATGTTGATCTCCTCCGAACTCAACGTTCCAGCTGGTTACTTGAGGTGGAGATAGTTTTGGGTATCTATAAGAAGAACCACTCTCTTCTTCGTCCAAGGTGATGAGACCGCCATCGATGGTTATCACGATAACTGAACCGATGAGGCTGATTCCACTTGAACTTTCCACAAAGGTACTTGTTTCACTGGCACTTGCTCTAATGATCTTTACTCCGATTGATGACGCTGTGAACGACATCTCTGAATAATATTGCAAAGAAGTTAATAAAAGTAAATCCTGTTAGGCTGAAGCTACTGGGATTGGAAATAACTTAATATGAAATGGTTTAATTGTTGAGTACACACTCAAACTAAACCACCAATTGCTGGTTGTGTCATTGCAATGTCAACTTATGTCTTAAATTTTGTATCTGGTTAGAGTTGTAGATTATTTGAAATATATTTCCATATTGCGAACATTTCTTTTCCAAAAGGTGAAACTGGCTAACTAAAAGAAATGTACCTACCAACTGTGATTATTTCTTTCTCAGAAGCCGTATTCGCAGTGAATTTCAAACGAGCCGTACGACGACCAGATACGTCAGCCTTGAACTCCAGGCGAAGAGGCGCTGGTAATGCGAAGGGTATACGCTCGAACTCCCGTGGTGCTGTTGTGCGGGTCCATTCACAGGGTGGTGCCACATATGTACTGGATACATCAGTAACTAATGCCAAATTAGTGAGAAATGTACATCAAGCTAGGATTTTGTGTAATGCAATTAGGAATTTCAATAACAATGTTGCACATGGTGAAATGTTGATTAGTATTGCTTTACTTTAAAATTGCAGAAACAAATCTTCAGCAAACTGTAGACCCGTAACGAATAACACTGTTTAACATTTACATTATTGAAAATATTTCGCTGCAGCAATGGCGATGCAAACAATTAAAGCTAAATAATAAATTTTTACGAAAAGTGTTTTACAAAATGTATCGCAAGGACACAAATGAACTGACGAAATCATTAAAATGGTTAGGGAAATTCAATCCATTGAAATAACCAGGTATCTGTTTGAAGGGAAGGGCAAGCATAAGGCAACAGACATGTTGGGCCTTGCTGTTCAGGTTTTTGATCACATAGTAGTCTTGATTGGTGACGCTGTTTTTGTTTTAGCAACCGGTAGAGGGCGCTATATTGACTGTTTGGTCAGGCTGACTCAGAAGGACTGGGCAAGTCTATAAATCTGGATTGAAACAACGTCCAGATGTTCGTGTGATAAACTCTCTTCTCCAGTAATGTTTGTGTGATACAGTAATTCGTGATGCGATATCGCACTACGTTAAACAAAATGAACGTCGCCAATCAAGACTAATCACATAGGGGCAAGGGGCAAATGGGACTAACGCCTCGGGGGTCTCCCGCCCACTGCCCCCGCTGGTTACGTCACTATCAGATGCGAAGAATCGTTCCACTTGCCTTCGGCCTGAACATTCTTTGCTCTTCTTAAAGTAAAGCTATAACTCCCTCATAGGTCGACGTCTTATAAGTTATAAATTATCTTAAAAGGTAAAACAGTTAAAGGGACATGCGTTGCCTTTGGATTGGGTGGTTTGGGCTATAACAAGCGTTTGTTTATGAATCAACACGATCTGACATTGGGTTGTAGAAAAACTATCTACACTAAAGGAAATCACACAATTTCGATTGTTCATTATATTCTACTTTTAAAAATTCTTTCCCACCACATTCATTTCATAACAAACGCTTTTATAGCCCAAAGAGCCCAATCCAAAGGCAATGTGTCATTTTAATAGCAGCTCACCCTCTTTGGATTCTTCCTGGATTTCTTCGAACGAGACGCATCCTGCAGACCGCATTGTCTTCATTGTTTCCTGTGGCAATGTGGTATTGAGCTGGCAGAGGTTTTGATCTTGGCAGTATCTGAAAGAATCACAGATGCCATCCCTCATGCAGATTAACCCACACATCACAGCAAAGGGAGCAGTTACATTGCGGTTGGGGTTTCCACTCGGTGTGTGAATACTTCTGGGTCCAGGGCAAGAAGGACGAGTGAGTCCCTCTCCAACGTGAAGGGATCGTCGCCGGAAAGAAGTACAGTGCCCGTCCGAAGTTGCCACAGTTACGAAGAGTGTCGTTAAAATGGCAATCGCATACAACATGACTGCCATTGTGACAACTGTTTGAACCAACATTTTTTTGATTTAAATTGACTTACATTAGGCCTGATCTTCAAGTTGTTAATCAATGTTAACTAATACATGGATCCAGTGTTAAAATCACATGCTTTTTATTTCAAATAGGCTATTGTGTACACTTTTTGTCAATAATTGATTGTCACTCCACTCGGGTTCTGCTTCTTAACATGATGAATGTACAGCGTTAAACGAAAACTTGACTGGTATCAAAAGTCAGTGAGCGTCCATCCATACACCAGCGGACCGGCTCTTCAACTGACAGCGATTCACTCGGAATAAAGCATTATAGAAACAGTTAAGAGAAAAACCATGTATATTTGATAATGGTTCCACAACTTATGTTTGTCTCCCTGTTGCCATGTAAACAAGTAAACTAGACTACGCCTTTGTTGTGTAATCCACCCTTTTCGTTATCCCCTACAGCGCATCCCCCGTTCAATTAATTGTTAAGTAAAACAAGTTGCTCAAAATGTGGAAAATCAATCCATAAATTTTAAGATGACAACAATAGGTTATTCATGCAAAAAAGAAATTAGTCCAATTAATAAACAAAGACAGGAAAGAAAAGTAGACAGCGGTAATATTCCTTGCCGTGTGTTTGTTTGTTTTTTGTTTTTTTTACTTATTTTTTTTATTTATTTGTTAACAACCACACAACCATGATGTTTATAGTTCTGTTGTTACGGAGAAACCTTGAGGTTCTATTTTCGCCAAAGAATTATCTCCTTAGCGAAAGAAGATTGCTTCTGTTGTTAGGTACATCCTTCATTTTTGTCAGGAAAAAGAGTTGGACAAAAACATGCCCTTGTATGTTTTTTTTTCCTTTTTTGGAGAGGCGGGGATCGTAATTAGAACTGTATTCAGGTTTCGAAAATATTAAATGATCTCATCATGCAACTACTTTATTCTTACAAGAAAACAGCACAAAACACAAATACTGAAATAGTAGTACCACAGTAGCTTAGCATAGTCACTATAATAGGGTGAAAGGTCAACACGTGGCTGGCTACATACACATACACGTTAATTACAATACCCGGTTCAAATAGCCTACGACAAAATTACAATAATATTACGACGTCGAGCGTTCGGTAGGCTACTAGACTTGGGAAACACCTAAAGGTAGCGCAAGTGTTCCCAATATGCCTTGGCGTCGCGTCCTGCGGTTGTACTCCACAATCTAAGAGATCATACTGGACTAAACTTCAGGGTCTGGTATTTACTTGGTCCTTAAGTAAAAGACAAGTCATAAGTAATAACAACTGTCCAAACGTTAAGTTCCGGTGTCACAAAGAGTCAAGGCTCCATTTATTCTTCCTTAAATAGGTACTGTACAATATCTATGGCCAAATACTACTCCGTCTGGGTTAACATGGAAAATCACTAATGGTGACCACAGAGGCCAAATACTACTCTGTCTGGGTTTTACATGGAGAATCACACTCAATTACTAAGATTAACCCCCTTTATAGAAATGAGGTCCCATTGCTTTTGTACACATATATGTCATAATGGTGGTGCAACAATACATAAAATTTCCATTAGGTCAATGCCCAAAATAACCATGAGATAGCCAAATAGATCAATGTCTTAAATATACGAGTGGTTGTGCAATTGAACAACATGATACCCTTCCCTGGATACAAGGGTAATCTCCTTATTAACATAACCATGGAGGTGTAGTTTACCACCTTAGTGAACCTAATACAAACAACAGCTGGGAACAAGTGTTTATAATTACAGCTAAGGACAGAGCAAAGTAAGTGTTTATATAAATGAACCAAGAAAATACTAACAGGGTGTAATAGAGTTAAGCCCTTTAGAGACAAAAAGTACCCCAAAAAGAAAAATATCTGGCATGGGACATAATCCCTCCCCAATTATCCCTTAAATTGTTGATCGTTTCTAAAATAATTATCAAGCTCGGTGAATAAACCATTTGCAAATTAAGTTTGAAAAAATGTCTGGTACCATTGCTATGTGACGATTTTGGGCAAGGTTTTGCGTAGTTACGTAAGAGACGACGAACACCAATACACAATTGTGAATAACTGTGTATGGCACAATGGTACCAGGGTTTGCTCATACGGAGGTTGCTATACAAAAGCTTGACCCGAACCATTTGACATAGCAACTGTCTCTAAAGTCTGAGGATTTCAAATTTAATGGGTAACTTGTGTCTAAACAAGTCTTTGTACCAGACATATGCAAATCTAACTCACATGGCTTATTGATCAAGTTGGTACTTAGTGGACTGTAATGGACTTCCAAAATGTTTCGTTTTACCCAGAAACGCAAGGCTTGCTAAATTGCCAAGAAGCTGGAGTTTTGCTGTTGAGTGTCACGGTCCACGCACTCCCCTCCGCGGGCTTTGATGGACAGTTGTCCGTAAAGGAACTCCCGGCTGTTCCAGTAATTGCTGACTCTACCCCTGCAGTGCTGATGAAAACATCTAATGGCCGACCAAGAAAACCGAAAGTGGGTTTCGAAGTCAAGTAAGAAGAGCCGTTGTAACTGCATTGTATATTTGCAGCCTTGTTGTCAGTGAAGAAAGCTGTATTAACACAAACCGTAATAAATAGAATTTTGTTAATACGCAATATATTATTGTGACGTTAGGTACATTACCTATGTTGTAAATTCTGATTAAACACGACGAAAGGGACAACAAAAATTGTAAGCCGTTAATATTTTGAATCCCTGTACAGGAGGTTAGGAAACACCTTCCTCCATTGTTAAAATCATAATAATAACTGGATTTTAAAACACGTTTGGGCATAGCGGCTTCCCTATCTTCTTTAACCACAACCATCATTACATGTTTTGGGGGGTTTTCCACTTTAAATTTCGTTCGATTTTGTTGTTTTGTTTTACTAAACAGCATTTTTGTGTTGACGTATCATAGAAATTATGTATCGGGTAATTTAGTTAACCTGGAAAGACGTTAGATTAAAAACTATGATCAAATAAACATATTTCAAAATATTATTATCATTGTGCACTTACACACTGAGAATTCAGCACCACCAGCTTCGACATTGGAGATCAAGAGAAGTGCCTTGGAATCTACGGTGACAGTAAATTGCAGTTGAACGGGGAGCTCAAGGTGTCCGAAAATGAGTGCAGGCTTGTTAAACTCCGTTGTGTACATTGGGCAATGTGGCAACGATCCAGATTCCAGTATGTCTAGATTTTAAGGCAGAATTGTTTTTTAATGTACCACAGTCTTTCATGATTTCAGAATCAACAAACCTGGAATTGTTATTCTTTTTGGACGAATTGTTTTGCTATGCCAAAGAACCATCATTGGGAAATTTTTAAATAGATTTTAACAACTTTCTCCTTGCCATTCAATACAATGGGGTTGTTTAGGTGGTCGTTGCATTTCTTGTTCACCCTTTGTCTACTTCAGGTGATGTTGATACTTTAATAGTAAAGAAAGTGCTTTATAAAGGACAATGTATATAATTATTGGATGGTATAAATGACACACTAATGGTACATTGGCTTGTTAGCCTTTTCATGGGGAGCATAAATTTGTTGTGTCACCTGATGTGATTTCAAGCTTTATAAATCTTGGCCTGGAGTGTAAGGCTTTTGAAAAATATTGGTACATACACATTTGCGGAGGAATCTAAATGTGGATCTTCGGGGGAGGGTAAAATGAAAACGCAAGCTGATATGAAAAGACAGCTTGCCTACATACTACCTCTGTGGACCTCTCCGTCAAAATAATTGCATCCAAAGGATTGCTGCAATGCCGTCTTGTTCTCTTTATACACCGCTGTGTTGAGCTGACAGAGGTTGCCATTTTCACAATAGTTGAACGACTTGCACGTCGCTTGCTGCATGCAGAATACCGCACAAGTAACATGCGAGCTTGTTGCGTTGGTCTGATCATATCCCACGAGAGCATGATTAGTTATAGGGTAGAAGTGATGGGTGTTTCCCGAACGAACTTGACGAACTTCTGATTGGAGGTAAAGGTCCGAGCAGAGATGAGCTGATGCAGATGAACACACCGTTATCAAAGAGATTAGGCTTACTGCAAGCCGGCCAAGCGCGAGTCCATTAGTTTCTGAAATACAATTACGAATCTCTGTAAGCTATGCTCTGTTGTTGAGCATAATCATAAACTGAATAGCATATAAACAAACCTCGATGTTTTTAGATATAACTAACTATACTATGTTCGACTGTTTTACCGTTAATTGTTTACGTTGTAACGATGACCACTGCTTGATTTAAATGACCTCTGTCCTACACGTCTTTGCTCCCTACAGATGGTTCATCCAAACGGCTGGATACTACATAAATATGATCACGTTTGTAACTTATATTCTTGAAAAATGTGCCAGCTGTGTAATCCCCGATGAACTTGTGTCACTACCGTGCATTACCATCCCAACAAGATTTAAAGTAGGAACAAAACTTTACACGAGTAAGTTAATGATAATAAGATGATTTAAAAACGACCTACTTTCCATTTCTTTAGCTTGATTAGACGTCCCTCTGCACCCCTTCCAATGGTGGGAAATTGTAGGTCTACCGAATTCCCGGTCTGATAGACAATAATCTCAGTCTGAAGAGTCTTTGTATTGATCAGCGTATGTAACAAAGGATAGCAATCATAATCGAGGACACTACTAGTTTAAGCTGCTCTCTTCAAACCCAACACGCCACTGTAAGCTCCATGGTGATGTTTTATTTTGTGCAGCTAGAACACAGGGTCGGAAAATTGATTCGCTGCTACTGCTTTCGGTTCAATAAGCTTCGGAGAGGGTCAACTAATAAAACATCAGGACTTCATTTCCAATTACCTCGCATTCAAAAGTACGCCCGTGTGAAATCGATATTTTCCCTTGTGACCACATCAGAATGATTAGAAGCCTTGGTAATTATATTAAAAAATCCTTGTTTTTATTTAATAACAAACAATAGCAGCGAATAACTGATACAAAAAAGGAACCTTGGGGTCATAGCTCTCGCAAAAAATTATATAGCTGAAAAGACGTGTCTGCAACACATCACAATATGGAATGTTGCTAGACTTTGAAACGTAGTAATCTAACTTACATATATATACGGTCAACAAATTATCCCTTAATATTTTTATATAACTAATTACATGCTGTTCAGCAACACTGCCAGTGACCTTCATGTCCTGTAAAGATTAATGACTTTATCATCACTAAAACTGATTGTTGTAAATTTCTGGGACTTTTTGTTGATCGTGGCCTTACATGGAATAGTCAATGTGGATTCTATTTGTAAAGTTATTTCTAGAAATATTGGTGTGATTAATAGGATCAAACACTTTCTCCCTGAAATGGTATTGCATTCCCTTTATAACACATTGATTGGATCTTATCTTCATTATGGAATACTTGCTTGGGGAGCTAGTTCTGCTACTAATCTCAATCGACTTCTTCGTATTATTAATTTTGCAGGTTTTAACGCACATTCAGACCCCCTTTCCATCAAATATAATACTTAAAAAGTGAAGGATATTATTATTAGTATAAAGTGAAGGATATTTATCGCCTACAGCTTGGGTCCCCTGATGTATCGGCTGTCTTGCAAAAATTTACCTCAATTAAATCTATTTTTTCTTTAAATTCAGTTGTTCATTCTCATTATACCCGCCAAGCTTCTAATTTTCATATTCCTTACACTCGTACTTCCCTTGCTCATAAAACTAATAAACATGACGGAGGGACCCATGTTGTGGAGCGTGCTTAATGAACACCTTAGAGTTTCCAAAAGTTTATCTAACTTTAACCGTGTCTTTAAATCTGACACATTGGAATCTTATTTGTAGATGAGTGAACAGATATGTATGAATTTACCATGTACTTATTATCTAAACATGTACAGTGCTGACCGGGAATGGTTGGTCCCCTACGCTGGAGATCCTCGCCCACATTGCCCATTTCCAAGCTTGTTTTTCCCTAGGTGGGATCCCCTGGGTGTGATCATTCTGTTTCGGTCGGTACTTAACTAGCAGACCTGCAAGGCCGTTGTGTTTATTTTTTTGGGGGGGTCTAGTGTTTTGCTTATGTCCTTCGTTCTTTTTGTTGTTAGTGTTTACTTAAATTTCTTATTGAGTTTACATGCATGTGCATTGAGATATATTTGTAGTATTTTTTGATCTCGCCTCGCCCTCGGACCTTTTGGTTCACCGAAGTGTAATTAATATGTGTCTCAATGCAAATGCATGTCTTTAAGGGACCATTGCCTACAAGCTCTGCTTCTAAAATGGTTCCCTCTGCGGTGTCATATTTACTTTCATCTTGATATATCTTTACTGTATTGTATTCTTTAAACTGTTCGCTCTTGGAGGGTAATGTATTTTTATTTGTTGATACTGTGGAAAATAAAATGAACCTATGAACCTATGAACCTATAAACCATATATTGGAAATGATATAACACTGGTAATATCTAGCTTTTTGTTCTTATAAGTTAGTATTTTTTGCACTCAATCTTAAAAGTGTTTCAAGATAAAACAGAACTAAACCCTCCGGTTACACCCCTATTATTCCGACACCCCTATGTTCCGACATCTCTATGTTCAGACACTCCTATATTCCATCACCCCTATATTCCGATACCCCTTTCGTTCCGACAGAATTACACCCACCAAGTGTCAGAATGACTTGGATCCGGTTCCAATGAGGCCAGATCCAATGCTTGGTCAGAATGACCCACGAGCTGTGTCAAAACTACCCCGATAGGGTCCAAAAGATGCTCATTAAAATTCCACTTTTTAACCGCTTTCCAGACTTCAGGCCCACCTTGGACACATAATCCGAGTCAAATCTGTCCCGTAAAACGGGTCATTCTGACACGGAAGGACTTGAAATTAGGTCTATCTTCAACCTTGCTTGATCTTGTGTCAGTTGCACTTAAGTGACTGTGGAACACACAGTTAATGTCAAACTGTTGGCTTGTTGTATGGTTTGCGGTAACACCGCGTGTGGCCAAGCTCTTTTTACAAATCAAGTTGATCATGGATGTAGAATCAAGTTCCATACTTCCATCTCCAGGTTTGAATAGCAGTCGTCTTTATAGAGGAATGACTTTCCTCTACTCCTTTGACCCGAAAGAGCACTAGACGGCGTCTGTGTACTAAGGATGGCACTCGACATCAGTTGGAATGTATCCAACATCCAGCCATCTATATGGCACCCATCCCAGAGTATCCGCAAAAAAAGAAGGGGGCGGATGATGAGGCTCGCCCTGGCCACTCTGTGTGTCACGGAGTTATCTACATAATCCCCTCTAGTGATGGTGGAACCGCCAATGGAGCTAGGAGCAGGGGCAGGAGGAGACTTTTCTATGTCGACCAGCCGAAGAAGGATGCAGTGCAACAAGAAACCGCTGGGTTGAGGACACGACGATTATGTTTGACCGGGAGGCATGGAAAATGAAAGCGACCATCAGAGGCTCCCGAGATGGCATAGGTTAAAGACGACCTCTCTTGCCCTACTTTAACTGCTACTACTACTACTAGCTACTACTAATAATAATAATGTGTCAATGAGTCAGACACTTAACCATAAATTGCTTCTAATTATCAGAACACTCATGGGAATGATGGCATCGACGGTTTTCGCCCTTGCACGGTCAGCCACTTACGCGTGCACCACACTAAATAAGCCAAAATTCATGCGCCAAGCTACTTATCATAGTTTGTAAATACACAACTTGTTTTAAATTATAACGTTTTGGGGGTCGTGCAATAATATAAAATGTGTAAATATAAGGATCTATCACAACCTGGGGGTTCTGTGCTTCAACTTTTGAGGAGACTTGATAAATTAATTTTTTAGACGTTAATTGGAGAAGTGCTTCACGAAAACTGGCAGCAAGTCGGAAAACAAGGGCCTGCAAGGCCCTGCAAGGCCCTGCTAAATCCCCCTGATACTTCTTTGGCATAAAGCAGAAATTCGTCTTAAAATGGGCCTTGCAGGGCCGTGCAGGGCCTTGCAGGGCCTTGCAGGGCCTTGCAGGGCCTTGCAGGGCCTTGCAGGGCCTTGCAGGGCCTTGCAGGG
>JAUELU010107238.1:0-10800 GCA_032357145.1 Evasterias troschelii | reverse complement strand
AGTCCAAATTTTCACAGGCTTGTTATTTAATGCATATGTTGGGATACACCAAGTGAGAATACTGGTCTTTGACAATTTCCAAATGTGTTCAGTGCCTTTAAAGCAATTTAGGTGGGACCAAGTAGTCCCAAAACATTTGAATAGGCACGATACTTGCATGGTCTAAATCTGTAGAGAGCTTTTTCTATTATCCAATATATTTTCGCACCATTTTTAGGTGTTCGGCTCTTCAGCCAAAAACCTATTGTTATTGTAAAGTTTTGCCTAGTTTTGGGGGTTTTTTTTTCCGCCTCTTCTTCTTCTTTCTGAACCTTCTCTTGCAGATTTCGCAAAAGGTTTAAGTTGTACAAATTTGAAACTTGCATATACTTGAACCTTAACATGAAGACCGCATGCGAACAATGACCTCATGAAATACAGGGTTTTTTGACATTTTTTTTTACTCTTTTAAAATCTGTAACAAATCACACTTAAGAGGCCAGTGATTGTTTTATGCTGGATCATACTTAGGTCATATAGGTCTTTATTTTTTGGTGTGTGCATGACCTCACATGACCTCTACTTCCGGTCGAAAATGCAAGTGCCTAGTAAAATGACTGTGGCAGAAAGTGCCAATGATTTTTTGAGGTTTTTGTTACGATGATGTATTCTTGCAAGTGTCAGGTTTAAAAAAAATTGGACCAGTGATGTCACATAATTTAAAAGTGCCCTCTAGCGGCAGATTAAAAATAGGTCAAAACACATTTTTACTCGATGTCTGTGGCACGCAGACAACACATTTGTGGAGTCGAAGCTTGATGACATCATCATGTGTCACGTGGTAAGGCCTTAAAGGTGCACTTTTTGAAGCCTTGTATCTACTAAACCAAACAGTCGTTTGAGTTGAAACTTGATGTACTGTTAGACATTGGTCATGGCTTGTAAAATGTGGAGTGACGTCATGATGACGTCATCAAATTATTTTGTAAATTTTTTTATAAAATCAAAGTTTAGTATTTGAAAAAATAATTACTCCTGAACCAGACATTGGATTTTTGTTCTGCATATCATCAGAAAGGTATTCAAAAATGAAATGGATGATACACAAAGTGTGACCCCGTTTGAACTTGTCTTCTGGCTGAAACAGGAAGTTGAAGTTTAGTAACGGAACAAATCTTAACTCTTGAACCACATGTTCGATTTTTATAATCTACACATCATCGGACATGTCGTGAAAAGTTCAACAAAAGTTATATAGAACCTGACCCCATTTGACCTTTACTTTCTGTTTAATCCGGAAGTTGAAGTTTAATCATTCAAAAATCATAACTCCTGACCATTCGATTTTGCAATCTATACATCGTTGGAAAAGCATTTATCAACTTCACAAATGCTACACAGAGTGTGGGTCCAATTAATCTTGAACTCTTACACAAACTGTGGCCCGCTTGACCTTTACTTCCGGTCGAAAACAGAAATGGAAGTGAAAAGAAATAATCACAGGCCTCGTTTTGTGATACAAAAATATTATGATCTTTAATTTGGATTAGATCTCCATGTGAAGTAAGTTTGACCCCCTGGCCTTTCAATTGAAAAAAAAATGATAACAACAAGTTAAAAAAAATTGCTGAACACCTTTTGCATAAATCCAAACAGATTTGAAATTATGGACCGACAAGAAATAGGCTTTGGATACATGATTAGCGTCATCAGCAAAACGTGTCTTCACATGTTCGACTACTTCTTACATTACTCCACCACAATGAAAACTTGAACGAATGACTTATTGAACAAATGCCGAACACCCTGTTTTTGTTCTTAAACAAAAACTTACATCTAGTTGTGTGTGTTGTTCTTTGCCTGTGCTGTTGTCATCTTTAGTTCTCCTTTTTATTGCACTGTTCAGCATAAGAATCACAATTGTGTTCTTATCTGGGAATACTGTCTTTGTTTTTTCTTCTTAGATTTTTATACTTTTGTACATTTAGCTCCATACAATGTAATTTGTCAAATTGTTTTTCTTTTTAGGTATGGCTACAGTAACGATAGGCCAAGTTAAAAAACTTAAACCAAATGATCGTACTGGTTTTTTCAAAAAGAGGAGGATGGGGCCTTTTACTTGTTATTTATTTATTTTTGTTTTCAAGGAGGAAAAAAGCAATCTTGACTTAACATTAACTGGCTTTGTAGAATTTCAAAGTCTAGAAAATGGGTACATTAAATCAATAATTGAAAGAATAGTGCAAAGATGAAGTGAAAATACATGAAAAATGTAGTCTTTTTGGGGGACAACAATTTAAAAGCTTTATTTTTGATGGATGAGGGCGGGGACAATCAACAACTGGTGTTTTATTTTAACTTGGGCTTATCTAAGCAAACCAACCTTTAGTCAGATTTATCTGTCTGTGTTTTGTTATAACAATCAAAGTATTTTTATGTGGGATGTTCTAAGAAATAAGTTTTAAGTCCACTATAGGAAAGGTCAGGGGTGAACTAGGTTTGAAGTGATCCAGCCTGATACATATCTTGCAATCCATATCCAATCTCTGATTAATAGTTTGATGTGGTGGTTGTTGTTGTCATTGTTGATGTTTTGTGGGTTTGTAATTTTTTTTTTACCACCTTGCCTTCAGTATTTTACTAACTTAATTAATGTATTAGAAGCATAAAAAAGATATTGCCAGTGCAGTTGTTCAATTGTAACTTTTAGTTTACAGTGGACCACCCCGCCCCTTTTGTCTTGAGGTTATGTGTTGTCCAACCTTTTAATAAACAACTTAAATGACTTTTCCATCAAGAGATGCAAAACAGACAGGTTGTCTGATTATAGTTTAATCTGATTCTTAAATTTCCTTGAGCAATTTGTCACTATAGTTACCCTTGAGTATTCAGTGCCTCACACACATCGATGTAGGGTAAAGCACAATATGATACTTCATGCCTGGGATGCAAATTTGATATTGATTGATATGTTGTAATATTGCTGCTATTCCCTGCTAATAATTATAGGATTCAATCTGGCCTCAAGCTACTGGGTAGGCTCAATGGTCTAGTGGTTGACATCTGCTCTAGAATGTCAAAGGTCGTGGGTTTGAATCCTGTCCAAGTACTAGGCCACTGATTTTTGAAAAACACTGGGTATAAGCCTACAGTGCTTATCTTATTGATGTATGGGTAAAAAGCACAACTAGTACTAATTATCCTCTTATTATACTTTTGTTAATTTGCAGGGCTTGGATGAAGTAGCTATGCTTCAAGCCATTGTGAAGGCAGCCATTGATGAAATAGAGGATGGACTGGAGCTGAGGCAGCTCATGATCTTCGTCAATGCCGAGATCAAAGATGAGCAACTGGTGGGAGAGCCAAAAGTCCGCAACTTTGAGGGTATTTGTGCAAAGTTTGAAGAGCTCAAAAACAATCATGAGCAAATATGAAATCAATGCTGGAGCTTAACCAGCCATCTGCAAGTTAGATTTAAATCATGTCTGGAAAATTGACTTGCTCAGTCACAAGTGGCTGCTTCAATGTACATGGTTTGGGTAAGCTTTTGGATAGTTATGTAACAGGTGGTAACACACATTTCTAAATGAATGTGACGTGTGAATGTAAATAAGGCTGTGCCCATCTGGAACATGCTGTACAGAAGCTTGCCCCAAACTGAGTGACCTAACAACACTGTCTTCAGTCTGGAGACTCCAATTTGACTGGTCACTAATAGTCAATCAAGATATCATACCAGACATTATTCAAAATTCAGCAATGGTTTACTTACAACAACAGTGTGCCTTCAAATTGTTGTTCCTCAGAGGCCATTTGTCACAGTAAAATTTTTGGGAAAAGTTGACATGTATATATTAGGCTACTTCCATATATTAATAATATCAAACATTTATGAAGCGCACAAAAAACAAAAGGTCTCTATGCGCTGTACAAATTATTGGAATAATCAGAAACAAGACCAAATGAGGCAATAATAAAAACTTCCAATAATCCAGCTTAAAGCAAGGGAAAAAAACTAACAAGTAAAACCCAATTACAAGAGTAAACAGATAACAAAATTTACTGTACAAAACAAGACCATAAGAAGGTTGAGTGAATAGTTGAACACTAAAAACTTGTTTCCATTTTAGTCCAGTTTCATCTTTTTGTGATTTGTTTTATTCTGTTGCAGTAGAGTGCTGATGATTTTTTCATTCTAGGCTTAGAAATGCTTTTATTTAAATTTAACAAAATATCCAACAAAACAAAAGCATAAGGTAAAACGTTTCTTGCTTGCTTGATTTATTTTATTTCACATTTAGATTTTATGAGCCAGTGGCATAACCATAGTTGGGAAGGGGGAGGGAACCTTGCGTCCCCCCTCCTCTTGCCCCCCCCCCTTTAGATGCTTGGCTTTGGCAGTTAAAACATTTGTTTGCATAAAGTGTTCATCAATTAAAATTTTTCTTAAACTATAAATGTACGGTTTAGTAGATTATCTAATGTAATAAACCAGTGTATAAGGAGGCCTATGTTGGACTTCTTCCAAACAGTCTCTCTTGGTAAAGTATATCTCCCCCGAAGAAAAAATGGACAAGGTCCAGTCATCCAACAGGAATTCTGTGAGGTGGAATAAACTTTCTTTCTCAATACAGTTATCTTATGAGGTGCCTTATTGGCTCTATGGGACCCATTAATCTTAACATCATAACTCTAACAATACCCAGATCAGAATCGACCCGTAGCAGGGTCTTATGGGGGCCAGACCAATTTTCCATGGGTCTTCATGATCCCTTGTTTCAACTCAGATTGCAGGTCATTTTGACATGGAAAGCGGGTCATGCCGACTCCAAAATGGGTCTGATCCCTTGATCTTTTCTCTTGATCATTTTATAGTAGCATTTCTATCTGTAGACAAAAAGATAAGAAGAAAAAAGTCCCCCAAGTAAAAAAAGGAAAAGTCCACCCCCCAAAAATGGTAAAATAAGGGGGAAAAACTACAAAATAGCTTGAATTGGGCCTTCGTTCCCTCCCCCCAGTTCATACTCGCCCCTCCCACCCCCAAAAGATAAAATCTTGGTTACAGGCCTGCTCCTGAGGGATACTATATAGTTCTTTACTGTGATCTTCTTTATCAATCCGCACTTGACCAACTGCTGAAAATCATTAATTGTAAAAACGGGATTCAAGGTTTAATGGTCGAACGAATAAATTGATGAATTAGTAATTTTAATTAACCCCATTAAAAGTCATAGCACGAGAGACATATTTTCATCAGAAATACACCAGAAAGTGATCTACCAGATCTCCCAGCACCCAGTTCTTATTTTGATTTACAAATTGAAAATAAAGCACACATTTTGTACAAGGTGTATTTCACGAACGTATTTGTTATTTGTTCTCCCCGTTCTCTGGAATAAACGGCTAACTGATTCTACCGGAACTATGTATGCATGGACACTTTTTAAAAATGCACTCCGCTGTTCTAATAGTATACACAAGCGTGTCTAGTTCTTTATCATGTTTGAGTTTTTCATTGTTTAACCTTTGTACATATATTTTCATCTATAAGTCAATCATGTTTTCTATAGTGTAATATAAATTTAACATCATATTATTGTTTGCTCACAAGAATCCGATACCTATTCACTGACTCTAGGCTATACGTAAAATCTGCTGCATAGGGCCTACTCCAAATGAGTTAAGGTGGTTTCAGTAATCCAATTAACAGTTTTATGGAGAGCTTTGTTACAATGTTTAAAAGCGCTTATAGTACTGTCTACTATTTTTAGTTACTCCTTGGGAGGAAAGCTTTAGTCAAGTAAGTCAATATAAAAGGTTGTGTGTAATCATTTTGAATTTGCAGTTCCTATTGTCGGTTCAGCACTTGGTCGTTAGTGCAGTGTGTATAGATTTCATAAAATTGCGTTGCTTATTTTGGAGCTCCTAATGGCGTTTATTGTGTAAGAGTGGTCTGCAAAGTAATTGTTTGGCAAAAGTAAATGTTCCCTTTCTAAAAGCAATACAATTCTTGTTTTGGCAATGAGTAACAAATAACACTTGTATTATTAAACCATCAGGAGAACAACTATTTTCGTTTGTTTAGTGGCTATGGGTTCCATGTGAGAGATGACAAGATCACCATTCTCGCCAGTTTAGTCTATTATGGAATGTTGAGATTTTGTCTCACAATGTAGATCACCCTTCTGTAGTTTCCTTTACCCCCGCCGCTCGTAACAGTTTCCCCCCCACCACTACCGCTCAGAACCCCCACCCCCACTCCCACTCAGAACCCTTCTCCCGTTGCCCGTCAATTGAATCCATAGATTAATATGATGAGATTATGTACATTTAAATGTCTTTTTAAACTCCCGGACCTTTAAAAATATGAAGAACAGTATAGCAGCTACATTCAATCACTGGGGTCACCGCCCACATACTATAAATGTATACCTCGACCATACCAATTTTAGGCATTATAATGAAATGAGTGAGTTATTATAATTTAGCTCGAGGTATGGAAACAACATAAATAAATGTTTGGTTTAATACTTTCAATTGCTTAACTTCTTCTATTACATTTTTGAAGAAAATCATCTGATTAGAAATATTGTTTGTTCCATTTTTCAATGGGGGTGTTCATGAAGGTTCGGCAATCTCAAAGCTATTTCTCCCCATCCTTCCTATCCTTCCTTTGTTTAAGACTATCAAAATGCTTACCGGTATTTCAAATGCTCCTTTAATCGAAAAGCCAAAATTTGAGTGAATTAATTTGTGCAATGTTGATTTTGCATTACTCACTTCCCTTCTATTTTCTTAGCGAGAAACTTTTTTTCCCATGAAGTAATCTGATAGCCCCCAAAAGGTATTGCTCTGATATGCAAATTAGTCACAGTGGGGTGATCCATCCGCGCTCAAAAAGAAAGACGACATGGCCGACGTAGAAAGGCTCCGTGTTATGTCTTCAGTGTTTCCACATTTCAATAGCGAATTTTGTTGACGAAACCACAGACAAATGAGGGAGGTGAGTTGAATAATATTTATAGAATCCCTTGATAGAGTTCTAACGGTGAATATGAGGTTTCAAAACAGCCAAAATGAAGCAAACAAAATAAGGCTTCACTGTTGGGCGTAGCGCCGGCAAACTTGAAAATAATACACGTGGAATGAAAGTGTATTCAGCTTGTATGCAGTCGCTCTAAAACGCGTGCTTTAATTCTAACCAAGGCTGTGTTGCCACGTTTTAAATGAATTAAGATATGGCACCCGACTACCAGTTTCACACAATTGATAAAGCCAATTAACTACTAGTACTAAATGCAATATAAACATGGTACCAAAGTATGACACTATCCTTTAACTCCGAAATAATATTTGTAAACCGTGTAACAACTGGCTCAGTGCATGACACTGCTACCAAACGGTACAGGAGGTCCTTTTGTAGAGTAAAATTCCCGTTGGGTTGTTGAACTTCGCGCGTTTTTCTGATCCGAGCTATCCACCACGTGACCTATACTTTTTCCTATCATGGTTGAGGAGAGGACCGGCACCTTGCGACTTTCTTCCTACATAAATGAAGAGACAGCGTAAATAAATGCATTAAAGATAACCACTTAGTGTCAGAAACCTTATGAACTGCCACCCTTAAACTTAATGGCAGTTTCGAAATTGAAGGAATTCTTCAAATTATTGTAAGTCTGAAGGGCGCAAGGCATCCCTTTTTAAAAACAATATATTAAATATTGCAGCATAGTCATTGATGTAGGCTATTTACCCATTTCAACCTGCATTAAAATCACCAATCCATTTGCTATTCAATAATACGAATATGTTACTAATTTGTTTAAGTCAACCAAGCACCCTATACTCGTCTGGTTTGTATAGTCTGCTCGTAGTTTCAGTATTTGGTCTATTTGAACGTTTGTGGCGGCCTCAAACACTCGGTTCAGTGGGAGTCATCCCCGGCACATTGCATTGAAAATGTCTTCGCGTATATTATAGGCCTATTATTATGTATAATAACTTATTCTTTAAAAAGAATACAAGCCAGAATTGCCCCGAATTTCAGGTCCCGTGGGCTGGACTCACTTTCTGGGTCAGTATCATCCGGAATCATGTGTAAAAAATAACCCAGATACGGGTCAAACTAACGCTGCATTCGAGTTAAAACCCCATTTTGAAAACCAGTTTCGGGTCAGTCTGACCCAAAAGTAGGCCAGGGACGGATCTGGTTCAATTCTGACCCGCCAGTTTCCATTAAGAGTACCTGGATCTTGTACCTCATGTGCAGTGTTGAGCGAGAGAATGCTTCTTCGATCATCACGGTGCATCTTAGCATTATAGTCATGCTCTCCTTGGTGATAAATCCGATCGTATAACGGTGTTGTCTTGTGCTGAAAAATTCAATGAAAAGAAATCTTGTTTGTTTTGTTTTGTTTGGCACATCAATAAAACGATTACGGTATTTAAATGCAGACATTAACATAACTTTACATTAAAAATACACACAAAATAATAATTAGGGGTAATAAATATCAACGACAAAAACACCTGCTTACATTTTGATTATTAAAGGCCTTGATGATGTTAATGAATAGAATAAAAGCAATCCCCATTTCAAAATTTACAACCCCGGCCATCTCGGTGGGCCCCCGCCCCACGCCCCCGCCAACCGGCGCCGTTTGCTAGGGAAGCGGGGGAATGTTTGGTGTCAGTGACCCAAGCTCTTGCCGTGATTGCTGATCCATCTTTGTTTATTGGTAAAATATCCATCTCCATTTTTTATTCAAAACATTTTCTGACAAATCTTGATAAACAACCAATATATTAACTCGCCTTCTTCGTGGTTGCAAAGTGATTAAGATAAGCCATTTCAAATTCATACATGATCCATATTTATTTATTTTGTAAAATCTTCTCCCCCTTCTTCTTCAAGAAATTCTCTGGCACATTTTTACCGATACAACATTAACTCACCTTCTTCGTGGTTGCAAAGTAGTTGAATTTAGCAGTCGCAGCACCCGCATCTCGCTCATTCCTAGACTTGTCCATACCGCCAAAATATGACGGTTACCAATAACGAAGAAAACGTCTGTAATATTGATGACTGTGACCGATTACGCATCAAGAAGAGACTACGTCTGTTTCGTACCGGCCCTTCATCCGTATACCCTACTCATCAGCACAAAATACCGCGCCGAGTCGAGAACTACACCCAGAGAAAGTTACCGAAAGTTTCCGGACCGTGTTTACTCTTAAAGAGTGCCCCCCTTATTTTTCTCAGATAGCCACTTGAGGTTGCTCTAAAGTGGAAATTGAAACAAAGGATTCCAAAGTCCTATCGACCAACATTCGGATTCTTAAGTAAATAAAAAGGTTCATGCATCGAGGTGTCATGGCCCGAGGGGTGTGCATTGTGACCGCTGGGTTTCATTGATTCATACCTAATTGAGTTTCTATTTGATCAATTGGTTGGGACTGGCTTCTCAATCCTTTGAAGTATCTGCAAGTGGCAGCTTTGTAACCAGCAAAACAACTTCGTGAGAAGGGGGGGGGGGGGGGCAATGCCTTTAAGTGTTTTGGTCTTTACAGGGAGGCAAATAACTATGCATTTGTAAGATAGCCACTCATAGTTAAAACGTTTGCCGTGTTTTTCATTGGTTGTTAATTTACAAAAGCAACACATAACAGTAACACAAACGAACACAGGAACACTCTGTGTGTATTTGTCATTCCATCGACTTTAAAAATTTTACTTGAGTAACAATGACGTACAGTACTGTGTACATTATTTGAGATTAATTTTTTTTAAATTTACTAAACAGTTTTGAGGCTTTTATGTCTAGAGAAGCAGCCTAAAGATTGTCCAGACCATCTCTAAAATCATTTTATACTAATAGTGACAAGACAAAAATGAACATAAAGATTTAGGCCACAACAAAGTATTTTCAATTAAGAGTGGCACAATAAAGCAACATTTTATTGAAATATATTAAATACAGAATGTTTAATACTATTCAAAGTTATTAAACCAATGCCCCCCAAAAGGAATCTTTCCAAACTGAACGATTGGAACATACTTCAAGTGCTTCTCAAATAAACAGGTGATGTTTTGCAAGCCTGAGATTTTTAAGGAGAGAGTGGGGTAAAAGACGAGGTACACCTGTCATCCTAGGTAGGGAGTGGAGGTTGGGCTATTCTTTAAAACATAAAGTCACATTCTTAACGTGAATAATTTTGTTTATTTTTAAATATTTGTTTATACTTTACTCATTCTCAAAAAATCATAATAACTGGAAGGCAGGTTTAACCGTAAGAGGTTTCAGGTCAGCAGGTAAAGGGAGAATGCAATGGGGTGGGTATGGAGTTGGTTAAACCCACACAGGAAAGTGGAGCAATAATAACTCAAACGAAGGCAGTGATCCAAAATAGAACTAGGCCTATGTATACACACCTAACAAAAACACAATCTCCAGTGAAGTCGTCCTGGGTATGGACAAGATAGCCAGCTACTGGAATGATACTACAAGAAGCTAAACACAAATTACACCTTCTTGAGCAAGATACAAAAAACAACTAGGTATGGATGAAGTCAAATGAGAAACGGACTGTTGAAAAGGCCTATTGAAAAGGCTTCAGCAAGAAGAGCGTTCCACGGTAATGGATTTCAGTCAGCGAAACCAAAATCAGAAACAAAAAGATACATGAGGAGATATTAAAACAGACTCAAACCAGAGATGAATCTTAAGGCCATGTCACACAGCAATTAACCCTCCTGCTGTCTGACCATTCAATACATTCACTGTGGTTTTGAATGATAGATAAGCTATGCCAGCCTTGCAA
>JAUELU010107220.1:9223-25026 GCA_032357145.1 Evasterias troschelii | reverse complement strand
TCTGAACTTTTTGTGCTCGCACTCAGGATTTCAAAGTAACAAATTTTGTTTAAAAAGATTAGATATGAGGAATCTACATATTACATTCACAGAGTTTCTTGTTGTCCTTTCCTGTAATAGCAATGAAACACATAGCATGATAAAAATGGCTGCTGCTGTAACCAGATAATTAACTTTACTGTTTTTAGTCACAAACTTTATCTCAAAACACAAAGCATACAGCTCTTCAAAGCATTTCAGAAAATATTTGAGTTGATGTTTGTATGCCTTTTGTATTTTGTTTTAAAGTTCACTATCAAATTTCCAGATCATGAGTTATGAAGTTCAACAAGCATCATACCTTTGAGCAAAAACAGAACAGATATTTTCTGAATACGGGCATGTGACCACAATAATGTTCTCCCTTTTTTCAGTAAAATCTACTTACCTTGTAAACTATGAAACCATTTGTAAAGAAAAAATGTGTATGGTAATTTCAATTATAAAAGCCAATGCAATTTTAGTCAGTAATAATAATGAATTCACAAGTTTTGGATTTTTGACTTACTCTTTGAGGGATATCATCTTGCCAGTTGTTGTCCTGTCGGTTAAAGGCATATTTTTTTCGTTATTTGAATACAAGAAAGGTATCTTTCAAACATTCCAGCCACTTCTTAACTTGGCACCCAAGATTTCTGAACTTTTTGTGCTCGCACTCAGGATTTCAAAGTAACAAATTTTGTTTAAAAAGATTAGATATGAGGAATCTACATATTACATTCACAGAGTTTCTTGTTGTCCTTTCCTGTAATAGCAATGAAACACATAGCATGATAAAAATGGCTGCTGCTGTAACCAGATAATTAACTTTACTGTTTTTAGTCACAAACTTTATCTCAAAACACAAAGCATACACTGAGCTCTTCAAAGCATTTCAGAAAATATTTGAGTTGATGTTTGTAGGCCTTTTGTATTTTGTTTTAAAGTTCACTATCAAATTTCCAGAGAAAATCATGAGTTTCTGTTCATAGACGATGTGTAATATGGCTTCTGCACAATCAAGAGTATAACAAGTCTGGGAAAATAAAAACATTAAGAACAGCTCTTCGTTGGTCACAATCTCAAGTTTCTTAGCAATAGTGTCAATCAAAACTTAACATTTTACATTTTAATCTTACATTTACAAGCATGGCTTGTATTGTCTGGGCCGACCTGACTGCATCTGAAGGTTCCCGCTGTGCAGTGTAATATTTCTGTTGCGTTGATTCTTTGTGAGCCATGTGGCGTACCACACCGGTTCGCTCACCTGGAGCTAGGTTTGAACCTTGGTTCTAGAAGTAGGATTTTAAATTTAAAAAAAATTAAAAACCTCAACTAAAGGTAGAGTGGGAGGCTGCTATGAAAATCCAGTTGTTAAAATTTTATTTTTCTGTAAAAGCTTTAAGTTTCAAGTTGAGTTTGTATTTGTTAGATTGTTATTTCTCTAATAAGTAATTGCCTCTGTTACGTTAAGGCCTTCCAACTCTCATAGCATTTCGAAGTTCACAGAATATTCTAAACCATGCAACTAAGAAGCAATGTTTGTTAGTTAATAGTGTAGTGCATGTTTGACACGTTTTTACCATGTTTTATAACAATTAGATGTAAACCATAGAAAGTGCTGTCAAAATAATTATTATGGTTTACAGGTAAAGTCATGTTTTATGCTTTTTGAACCATGAACATACAATTAACATTTATATTCACAGTTTATAAATCATAGTTGCAAACCATAAAAATTGAAGCATCCTAAAAACATGGTTTATTGCAGTCTGTGCACTGAGCAAATGCATTGTCCACTTATGAACATGTAGTTAGGATGTGATGCGGATAAGGTATAATGCCTCTAAAAAAAGTACACACCATAACTATGATTCTACATAATTACTTAAACAGTACATGTATGCTCCTTTAAAAGGCATTTGAATGATACAGAATGATTAGTCTTTAGAAAGGTTTGTACTTACATGGGTAGCCACCGTTTTTCGAATAATATTGGGGTTAATTTTCCCTGGCAGATTTTTGCTCTCCCAGATCCTGTTATAGAAACACAGATCATGAACTGTTATAAAATTTCAAATTTAAAACAAACATGAGGTAAATCTTTGTACATGTACATGTATGTCAAAACAATGCCTGAACTTGCATGGGTATAGACACCATTTTCCTTTATGTTGGGGTTTAGTTTCACGAAAAGACTTTAACTCACACTCATTTGCTTGGATTTTATCATCAACTCTTGTATGTATCATCGCATGTATCATCAACTCTTGTTTATAGACCCAGAATCGAGAGCGATTGCCATGGGGCAACATGCATTCGAGAAGGCTAGTTTTTGGCACGAAATCATCACAAGATGTATTTGATGAGATGATCTACAGAATCTTTGGTGACATTCCCAACTGCCTGAACCAACGTGATGACATATTACAAGGCCATTGAGATTTTCAAATTTTATCCTTTTATGAAATTGTGAAAGTACATTAATACGTGCAGAAAGCATTTGATATTACCGAATTTCTGACCTTACCTGGTTATTTCTTGGCCTACTTTGGTTACAGCCTTCCCTCCACAGTTAAAAAAAAGGGTGCCTGAGGATCTTTAACTTGACTTGCGTCTGTCATTGGTGTTAATGGTCGTCCATGCTGCTTATAGACGGCCATCAACCTGGCATTTTCTGCGTTGAGTGTGACCAGTTAAGGGCCATACGTCCCTCTAGTTTTATGATTATGTACCTGTTGAAAAAAATCAAACTTATCATCATCATCAGCAACACAAACAACAAACACGGCAACAACAAAGCAACACTTTAATGTTTTTGGTTGAATGTGGAAACATTGTCATATGATAACTGATGATTTAGCATGTTGTTGGACCAAGGTCAAATGTCAAGAAATTGAATTGATTTTGTGGTATGTTAGTTTCACAAACACAATTTTTCTTGTTTTACCCCTTTTAAAGAGGGAACAACTTACTTTAATGACTTTGTACGTCTCGCAATTGTCATCGAGTACCTCAGTACATTTTGTATACTCGCTTAGAGTCATATTGGTCAGCACTCCTGCCCGGGGTGCACCTTGCAAAAACAAGATGGCCATCAAAGAGTTTCTGAGAGCGCAAACGTGGCTCCATGTAAAATGAAGGCCACGTTGCATCATCTCTGTAAAATAAGAAAGGAATTGTTAGTGAAATGAAATATTTTATTGATATGTAGCTGTAATCTTTGTGTTGTGTTTAAAAGTGATTCTCACTGTGAAAGGCAAAAGCTGATAACAGTGATTCTTGAATATCAATCAAAGCACTTTTGAGTATCTTAAACGGTTACTTGACTGAAATCTTATTTAAAATTATTTGTGATGTGTTTGTTTTTCATTTAAATGTATTTTTGATGTTTTTACACTTATGTTTTTTTTTTATGATAAATTTAGGTCCCAACCTCAACACTTTTTGCGTTGGCGGAGCGCTTCTATGGTTTCTCGACACAAAATCAACACACAGCGTTGTTACCTTTGTTTACCAGGGCATAAATTTGCATTACCATAAAACCCAAAAGGGCACAAAAATAGCCTTTCAAAATTGCAAAGCATAAATATTTAAAAAAAATACGGTGAAATACACTCAAAGGTGCATCTTTCATGGACCCTTTAAGTGTAGGCCCTATAGTTTGTTTGTAAATAGAGCAGAACAAATTTATAAAAGTGTTTTTATATCTGTTGTCTTACCAGCTACCCTTGAGGCATCTGCCTGCACCGCTGACAGGAAGTGCTTGACGTCCTTAGGCTGGAGGAGAACATCTTCATGAATATAAAGCAAAGGTTGTATAACTTAATGATGTAAGGTTTAATACTTTTCACAGTGGTGTGTCGTGGCTGAGCGGTTCAGAGCACAAACTCAAACTAGTGTTTCTGATCTGCAGAGTGTGGGTTTCAAGACTCAGTCTTGACACTTGTGTCCTTAAGCAAGACACTTAACCATTATTGCTTCGTCCTTCGGATGGGACGTAAAGCCGAAGGTCCCATGTGTTATTAAAAAGTATCAGTGCACGTAAAAGGCCCCAGTACATACTTATCGCTAAGAGTAGGGGTTCGCCCCGGTGTGTCTGGCAGTGCGTACATTTTTAGTTATGAAGGCTGAACTCAAAAGGAACAAGAAGAATGTACGTAGTAATAAATATTCATTGTTTGAGTAACTGCTTTGTTTTAGCTTGTTACATATTGAAACGATTTTTGATTTCAAAGAATTAGACCAATTTTTTTTCATCTTGGAACACTTAATTTACCTCTTATCATCGATCTTAACTCCTGCTCATGGGCAGCCACCGCCCTTGCCATACCTTGGGCAAAGTCTCTGCAGGTTAACTCGGTTGTACGGATTAGCCCTTGGGTAATCCCAAAACGCCTGCAAATCCTAGGCTCCCTATCTGAAAAAGAACACATTTTCAATATGCTTGTCAGATAGGGAACCTGGGTCTTTGGGGCACGCTTTGACTCTTGGAGAACTTTCAGTAGCCTAGATAGAGGGAATGAACAAAATACATCTTGTTTAACTCATAAATGACTTTTGTGATAATCCCTACCCTTGTATTTGTTGTTAGAGTAACATACACAACCCTAGTATTTTTTATTAAAGTTACACACAGAGTTTTATAGTTGTGTTTAAATAAAATGAGTATTGATCTGGTCTGAAATTGGAGTTGAGGCATCATCAACACTTCAATTGATACTGTATATCTTGGATTTGCATTTAATCTACCGGTACAGCGTTGAATTGGTAGGGATTTAAATTATTTTTGAAGTTTTATCTAGAACCTCATATTTCTTAGATATAAGATAATTGTAACTATATACCTTACTTTTTCATAACTTGTAAACCTAAATACTGTATATATTTTAAACTTTTAATTTGTTTCATGTATGATATTTATGCAAAAACATTGTGAGGATCTAGTTTGACTTTGGTTATTGCCAAAGGTTTAACAGTATATAAGAGACATACCTCTCGAATTTAGGGCCCTCTCGGGTGTCAATTTTTATTGAAAACTTATTTTACAAGTGATAAAAAGAATATATAATGAGGTCTCGGTCTGGAACAGTAAGGTCTTGGTCTCGGTCTGGAACAGTAAGGTCTTGGTCTCGGACTGTAAGGTCTTGAATCTAACACTTGTGCACCTCAGACTGTGAGGTACATGTATTGGTCTCGGTCTCTGTCTCAGACTGTGAGGTACATGTATCTCCTACAGATTCTGGTGCATGCGGACCATCTGTCCTTGCTAAATTAACAAAAACAATGCACTCACAGAAAAACACAGTTGATTTGACAGTTGCAGCACAATCACAGTGTATACAGAACTTTAAATTTAATCTTAGTTTTGGATAATGGAAGTTATAAACTCTCCAGGGTATTTAGTAATACTAACTAATTTTAAAACAGGATGATTATACTCTTTAATATCGGAAGAAACACACCGATCCTTATATGTGCATTTTATTTCTCCTACAGATTTACAAATAAAAACCTGAAGGCACGAGAGCTTGAATCGATTTCCATGTGTCTTTTGAACATACTGGTCCCGAAATGTCTGAATATCTGATTTCATGGAATCGTAAACTTCTAAGATTGACACTTTTGAGTATGAAGTTTTTTAATTTTAGACCTGCCACTTCATAGCATGGCAACCTCTGGAGACACCGTGTCTGACAAACACCTCTTGCCATTACATACAACATTCAAAATGACCCTACAGTCTCCTTCCTAAAAAAAACAGTCACTGTTAAAGTGGAGAGTGCAGCACACTGCTTCAAAACGACAATGCAATGATACATGTAAGTATTTACATTTAGTAGCAATTGATGGAGAAATGTAGAAATTGTATTAATTTTAGGTAAACAACCAACTGAAGTGGTGAAATGTCTTTTTGAAATCATTCAAGTTGATCATCAAGATTTTTGAAGTATGTGAACAAAAATGAAACATATTTAGAAAGACAATCTTAGAATGTGTCAATTATCTTTTTGCATAGTGTGTTTTTCAGGCCCAGAATTGTTCAGAATTCATGTTTTAAGGAATTTCCAAAAATATCCTTGAGCATTTACTTTTCTTGAAAGAAGTAAAGTAATCACCAAAGGGAAAAAGAAACTATCCAAATTGTTTCTGATGCCATATGTTTAAAAAAAATTGTGAATCGCAAAGTCTGTAAACCTCCTGAATTGTTCAATATTTATATATACTTTTGAACACTTACTTCTTAGGCATTCCATGCCTCAGCAAATCCACTGGTGAATCTAGCCCAAGTTTTTCGCTGGCTATCTCAAGCTGCCGCCGATGATGTGTTGCATTTTTCCTTGAGGCGGTGGAGTTTCCCCCAGCCCTCACAATGCAGTCCTGTAAGGAACTATTTGGTTTGGTGGCTTTGGCTGCACATTGCTTTATATGTTTGTCTTTCCAAATGGAGACTAGGCAGACTGACACAATTTTTGCAATGGCAGCAGCTGTACCTTCAAAATTTGACATACAAGATTTGTTTCGGTAATTTTGTGTGTTTCTTTGCCAGGTTTTCACTGTGTTTCTTTATTGGGTTGTTTGTTTACTTTCTTTCTTTTTTGGTACTTACTATTTTCTGTTTCTCTTATAAAACATGTGTCGACCATTGTAGACTTGGTCTCTGTTGTCCACACAGCCCGTACCTTTGCCATGAGGTGCCTGAAGGCTTCAGTTCCTCTCTGGAAAAACAAATGGGAGTACAGGTACCTAAATCAATCCCACAGAACTGATTAAGTTAGCACTGTGATAAATAATATTATCTTCAAGCACGCTTGAATGTTCGATTATGCGTGGTCGATTCATAGCAACAAGGAGTGTGATATAAACTTATATCGCACGACCCATATTGCACCCTGCATATTGTGTGTTCTAACTCCGCGTATTGCGTGAAAGTGTTGGCACTTCTTTTTTTAGCACATTTTAATTAACCAATTCCCGGGCAAAGCGTGCTGGGAAAAAATGGTGGGGCGAGATTGATCATCCCTGGGAACGAGCATGTTTAGTAAGCATGTTTCGAATAGAGACCAGGATCAGGATTATAGACCATTTTCATGGTGCGTCCATCTTGATTTTCTCTCATTCAAATCAATGCAACCAAACCGAGGCTGGAAGGGCAGATAGTCTGGTTTCTTTTTGTACAATGACAGTCAGCATCCATTACTGTTATTAGATACAGGGAACGTGACCAAGATGGTGGCAGCATGATAAAGGTCTATTGCACCATGTCAATCAGTATTACCCACTATATGGTTTTCCAGCAGAAGGATGAAAAGGTTCATACTTACATCAATCTCATGCTTCCAGTATATGTGTGTGTCTACCCGCACCAGGGCCTTTGCCGGACACCCAGGATACGGGCAGTCCGCAACCTTTGGAGGGGGCTTGCTGTTATCTGTGAATCGTCTTGGCTTCCTTATGGGTTTGCTGTGAAATAATGTAAGCATTTATGATAGTTACTTTTAAATTTCTCTTATATTTGAGATCGAGCAGTTGTGGATTTTATCTCTGTTCATTGACTTAAAGAACTGGCACTAAGCCTAACAGAAATGTTCAGTTAATGAAATGACATTTATGAGCATTCCTAATTTGGTTTATGAAATTATATTTGGTAAGATATCTCAATATTTCAATTATTTGTGATATATATATCAACCCATTACTATGCAGAGCTGCCAACATGTGCATCTTGCAATCAAGGGGATTTTGTGCAAAAATCAGGGAGATATTCAGAATTACATTCAACATAACGGGGAAAAAGTTTACATAGTTTCCACATTCAATTTGGCTCATCAAAATATGTCAAAGATTGGTTTAATTTCAGGAAACCTTCTGCAAAATCTGGGAGAGTTGGCAGCTCTGTACCTTTGTATAACAATCCAGAATGGACCATGGTAAAATACAAACATCCAAATTTTCTACTAGCACATTTTGGCATTGTGTTTTCAAAAATAAATGAAAAATCAATTTTCATTTTGTTTATTACTTTGAACGTGATCTTAAATAGGAATATTCTTCTTACGAGAAAGATATCATTAGTTACTTGTTTTTCAAAAAACTGTGGCACTTCAGGCAAAAATAGTTGGGGGTAATTTTCTACCATGATCATTTGTAGTAATTCTGAAGTATTTTAATTCTTGATCTTACAATACTGTAACATATGTATTTAATGATATAAAAACTTACCCTTCTCGTCCACTGTAAATAAGAGACATTCTCTTTTTCTTATCATTTATTTTATGTTTCCTTATCAGGTGGTGGCTCATCCAGTGTACTGTCCGGTCGCAGAGTGGACACTCCCGAGCTGATCTTGATGATTATGAAGAAATAAAGGGCAACTAGAGGGTATGTAAGAAGTACCACAAAGTGTTCTCCATAATAGGTGACATACTCATAAACACCCATGACATTTGTATCAAAAAGGGAAAACTTAAAGCAACCATGTTGACTAAAGAACTTTGTGTAGCATTAGTCACTTATGTTAACGTGCAATGTCTCATAAGAAACTGACCAAACTAACTACCACAATGTGAAAATCTGTCTGGCCATATGTAACTCTCCAAAAAAGGTTCTGAAAAGAAACAGTTTGGAAAAGAGGGAGCAAAGTATCGATAGTCTGGAAACCATGTCTATGCTGGTGTGTCTTGAAGGGGAAAACAAGTTTATCAAATTATGCTTACAGGGGCTCTTCTTTGTACGGCTTTTGGCCTCTTGTGCTGGCTTGGTCGAAGCCAATGGGGAACGGTCACAGTGTCATTCTCTCCATCTTCTTCTTCTTCATCATCGCCATCGTCAGTGTCAGTGTCATTCTCTCCATCTTCTTCTTCACCGTCATTGTCATTTTCCTCTCCTGCGTCTTCTTTGTCTTCATCGTCGTGTTCTTCTCCTTCGGCTTCTTCTTCTTCTCCTTCGGCTTCTTCTTCTTCTTCTTCTTCTTCTTCGTCTTCTCCAATATTATCCTCTGCTTCAATCAAACCTCCTTCACTTAAGGATTGAAGTATTTGGAGGTGGTTTACCTAATATTGAAATTTACAAGGCGAATTTGTCTGTTATAGAAAGTGGTTTTATATACAGCAGGGCCCAATTTCATAGCGCTGCCTAACAGTAAGCAAATACTCTAGCGAACAATTTTCTTGAGCATTAAGCGTATTTCACAGGTTACATGTAGCAAGAAAATAAGGCGGCCATCTTGCGTGTTCACAATGGTTATGCATTGTTATGTCATTCATTTTCATGCAGTAAGCACCGGAAGGTTAGCATGCCTTTTCTTGTGCTTACGGTTAGCATGAAATAGAAACTCAAACGTAAGCACAGAATCTATGAAATTGGTCCTTGGTGTTTAAACTGTCATTGGAATACCACAATAGGTAAATCACAAGCTAATATGTAAGCAATCCCTATTAATAATGGATGTGAAAATTTAACTTCTGAAATTTGTTTGAATTGTAAGTGTTATGGTTATTGCATTGTTAACAAGTTGTAATTCTTTTTTTATTTATTTACCTTCTTCTGATTCATGACTTCAATGAATCTGTTGAAAACCAAGAAAAATATAAGTTTATGCTTTAGATTGTTAGTGCACATTCTATACTTTATTATATTCCGGAATTGTGTTTATAAGAAATAGGAATGAAGTTTTAAGGTTAAGTTTAATCACTTAGTGTGCATGGTAAAATCATTTAAAAGCACATAATTGTTTTCCTTTTTTTAGTTGGGGAAGAAAATGTTAGTGTAGACATCTTGAAAAAACTTCAGTTAATCGTAAGACATGAGCATCTTTCTGAACTGTGTTTAGGTTGTTTTTATAAGTCACTGTATTTGTTGCACAGCTTTTTATGGTTAACAATTATTTAGGGAAAGATGATCGAAAGTACAGGCGACTACCTTAAAAAGCACTAAGAGTCATCTTCGAGTTTGTCAATAACTCCAAAGAGAGTACATTGCGCCGCAGGCATTAAATAAATAGGGAACATAGGCTTTGATGTGCACTGACATCATTTTAGCAAGTATCTCTTTAGATTAGTGCAACTACCATTGTTATCAATAATAATATACATGTATGTTCCCGGCCAATTAAGCTTTTCATCAGTTTTCAAATTAGGCTTTATTATTTCATGCAAATCTTTAGACCCACAGTTAACTTCATACATATCAATATTTACTACAAAGACATGTTAACCAAATTTACTGCCCACCAGCTCTGATAATTTAGTCGTGTCCACACCGAACACCTTGTTTTGTTTCAACAGAATCTTAAGTCTAGTTGTTCCCTTTTTACCCCAAAGATCAAAAGGTCAAACCTGAAACAAAATTGCCTGCCCTGTTGTTCATGTTGTCTTCTTTATTTCTGTTAAAATTTGCAGTAGTATCTTGATTCCAGGAGTTTCCCTGCTTATAGTAGGTAGTCAAGCATCGTTGTTCTTCAGTGCTTCAATTAGCTGCCCCCATCTAAATTATTCAATCTTCTTTACTGACCATGCAGCAATCTTTTTGATAAAAATTTCTTTACATTTGGAGACAACACAGAACCAGTGTAAAAATGAACTTTCCTCAGAATATCTGCGTATTCATAAATCATAGGCAACTTCGAATCAACAAGCACATAGCACACAGATAAATTTTGCTCCTTTCCTCCCCCATCATAGACTTGAGTGTTCCTGATTTATTTATCTTCAGCCTTCTTAACTTTGTGTAGCCTTAATGCTAGATTGTTTTCCCGATATGTTTGATTTCGCGTTTATAATTCTCACTGTCTAGATTTCTATACCACGCCGATTTGTGGCAGAGGGTGTGTGTGGTGCTGGTGTCCCCCCCTCCCTCAAAATACAGAAGTATACCCCAGAACAAATGTATGCACACACAAAAACCTCTTAAGAATAACTGAGGATCCCAGAACACAACACGAGGGGGGTACATCATGCCACTTATCCAGCTTTCCCTGCATCACAATGAGGACTGTATTGACAGATTCATATTGTGAAGTACATTTTACAAAGTGCAACTTTGCCTTGTAGACTCAATCATGAATGTTACTGGCATATTATTTTTTAGAGCTAGCTGTACATGTAGGCCTGTGTTTTTTGAGAAATATGGCATTGTTGAACTAACCCCACCAGGTTCAATTATTCTATATTATATCTTCTTTGCCATAAAAGGAGGGGAAGTTAACATTTAACAAATTTCTATTGATGAAAAAAATAGTTTGAATTCCTAAGTTCTGGCCGGATTATTCCAAGGTGTCATTTCGCATACCCGTTGAATTTCTATGAGGATCTGGTTCATTTCTTGTGGAGTCATTTCTATTTTTAAGGCAGTTTGCTACCCCTGTAGCAACTTACAAATCACACACTTTATTACACCATGCTTTCATGGCATAGGTATTTCTTTCTCAAATCATTCAATTTAATTTATGCCATTTATAAGTTAAGTTTAATCATGTTTTGTATTCACCATTGATTATATTCCCGAGCATAAATTAATTCCTTACTTCTCTGTGAAAGTAATTAGACTGCATATTACTATTTCCTTTGTCAGTTACTAATTTACTGTCTTATGAGTTATTCCCTAATTTTTTATTGTCCATTATGCATGCAAGTGGGATGGCCTTTCAATATCAATCCCATTTGCTGTATATAAATATTGACTGCTTTGAGTTATGTGGTCAAAACTAAGACTAGAGATGATCCCTTGAGTGGTCTATTTTCACAAAGCGAAGCCGAGGGAGGAAAAGGAACACTTTGGGGATCACTGAAGGAGTCATAGTTTTAACCAAGTACAGATAAAAACAGTCAATATTTGTTTTATAACATCACATACATGTAGTGTGCCTAAACGTCCAGGCACCAAGAAGCGTATATAATAAGACCTATCATGTGACCTGCTCCAACCAATCAGAATCTTTGGCATGGGTGTCATAATAAAGGAATAAAATAGTGGGACCAGTTCTGTAAAGATCATTTGAAAGACTTAAGTCACCACAATTTTATTCCCATTCATGAATGCCCTTTTCTGAAAAACTGTAAAACTTGTCAGGATCAAATCATGTGACACTCAATGGTTGTGTGTATACATGCGCACTTATAGATTGTTCATTGAGTACCAGTATAAGTACTAATTGCGTTACGCTTAAGTTAAAGCCTGTATACAGCTTGAACGTCACTCAAATTTGTTAACACTTCTTGCTGTGTTATAATTGCACATTAAAGTATGGCCATGTGATCTCCTCTCAACAAGTAAGAACAGATAAACTGTCCTGGGCCCTATTTCATGGAACTGCTGTAGCAAAAAATGTGCTTAAGCACGAAAATAGCTTACTTATGTTACACACGTTACTGGCCAAAATTTCATGCCTTATACATTGCTGGTGACTGGTATTTAGCTGTCGTTTACTTAGCATTACAATTGAGTGTAGTCTTGGCCGGTAGTCTGATTTTACTAAGCATGATTTTTTTGCTTGAGCAAAATTTTGTGCTTAACCAGCTCCATGAAATTGGGCCCTGGGAATTTCTGAATAGTTATCGTTACCCTGCAATAATAGCAGGTAGGCTAGTCATCGGATGAGTCTAGGGTTAAATTTGTTCAGACAGCCTAAAAAAACAAACTGTTGTAACAATCAGCAACTCGACATTAGTACAACATTGGCTGTATGTTTAGATTTCATACTATTGAAGTGCATAAACTGTTTGTGGAGCACATGTGATACATTTAAAGTTTTTCAATCTTTTCAGACACATTGTATTTATTTGTAAAAGAAACAGTATGGGATTTGAAATTGAAATGCTCAACTATCAGACTGGTTTTGCCAAGTAAGAAATGCAATAAGAAACCATTGTTGTACTAGTCACAAACAGAATAACGTAACATCAACCTAACAGAAATTAAACTACATGCAAGAAAAGAAATGAAACTCAAGACCGATTATTCAAATAAATTCCAGGACCAGACATGGTTGTATAGAAACACAATTTTGTTTGTTTGTCCCCCTCCAGTATGTTTGTGGTTTCCCTGAAAAGCAAATGAAAATTACTAGATTCAGTTACATTCTTAGTGAAGTGTTTCCTGGTGAAATTAGATTGAACTGGGTATGGCTGTTAGCAAGTTATAATGTAACAATTTTCTACATTGTAAATTGTTAATTAAAAATGCAAACACTCCATGTTGTTTCACTTTTTTTATTATACCACTTATGCGTTTTTAACCGTTGTCTAGCCCTGTATGATTTAGCACTGAACCAATGAACAAAAATTGATACTTGACAAAATGTGAGGTAATAGTTTCATTTGCCTTGAAATTTATTTTAAGAAACAATGACACAAAATTAGAATTTAAAAACTTGAAAGTAACACACTGAAGCTACCATGTCAGTTATTGGGAATGAAGGCACATCAATCAACTAAGGATGACTGTTTTGTACATGATGATACATCGGTGTGCTCTAGGCTAGGCTGAAGGTTGCAAGGCTCTTAATGGGGTTTTTTATGGGTAGGATTTTTCAGTCACCCACTTAGAAAGTCCTAAGCAAGGGCCAGATTTGTACATGTAACTACTTGCACAGTTCAAGCTATATCAATAAATTTAACAAGTATGTCCTTTTTATCCCTATGCAAGATTTCATTTTAATACATAACTTAAAAAACATTTTGAGAAACATGATATTTGTTAGTTCAGTGACGCTATTGTGCACTTTACTTGCTTAAAACTTTCTGCCAGCCAAATCACCTAATTCTGCAAGGTAACCAGCAACTCATGTTTATGTTCGGATTTAAATTAATGGAGAGGACCTCAATTGAACCCTTCTTTACAGACAAACTTCCTTCCACAGCGCCTATTTCGAAAATTGCATTACATCCCTAAAATTGTATAAGATAGTTTTGAGAGAGGAATGCTGTGGTGAACTAAGGAGCACTTTGAATCGTTTCCATGCATATTTACACAAAATATGAACAACCATGGTGAATTATCTTCACTTTAGTCCAAGAACACTTGTAGTTTTTGTGCAGACAGTATTATAAGAAAGACATCTTTGGACATACATTCCAGTCACTTTCTGAAGAAGAAAAAAGGGCAAAATTTACAGTGTTTTGTTCCAATGAAGATTAAAAGTTTTGCAGTGGAAAGGGTTAAATTTTCTAAATCAAAATTACACAAGAAAAGTTACTGAAGAGTGGGTAAAATCATCAAAATGTGACCACCTGACCTGGCTTAAGGTTTCAAGTAAGAGTTAGTATGAGAGTGTTGGGAGAATCAACAAATTTGTTTATTAAACATAGCCAATGTGCAAAGGCCTCGATGCAGATGCACTATTGTATGAATAAGAAAAGTACATGGGTTGTTCAATTCTACTTAGTTAGACTTTTACAATGTATGGTATACACCCAAACTTATACCAATAATTGGGATATGGGTCAACAAAACATGGAGAAAAGCTGGTCTCAGTTGTTTACTTAACTATATCAAGGAAGAACCAGCCTTTAATATACACTCTAAATTTGCTAAGAATTGTCATAGCTACACAAAAGCTTGACCCGAATCACATGACATAGTAAGTGTCTTGATAGTATGAGAGTTCAAATTTAAGCAGTAGGCCCAACTTTTGAATGAACAAGTCATTATACCAGACATTTTTCAAATCGAATTGCAAATGTCTTACATGTAATACCTGGTAAAATTTGTCTTGTGACCACTTTCCAACAAATAGGACTGCCTAAACTGGGGTGTTTATGAATTGTTCACAGTAATTTTTACATGTACCTTTAAAAAGGGTTATCTTTGTCGGGATAAATATTTAGTCATGCATTGCCAGATATCAACTTGAGCAACCTGCAAATAGACAAAAAAAAACAAGTTTGAAAAATGCATTGACAAAACAATATTTGATACATTTGATTGTAATATATGAACAATTATTAACTGCACGTTGACACTTCTCTTATCCTTCCACTCATTAATATGATTAAACCTGTAATAAGAACTAATCAAACTGCTTCTTAGATTGGGCTTTTCACCAAAATGTTCTCTGTACAGAAATCATAATCAGCTTTAAATCCAGGAAGAGAGTTTGGCTGTAAAGGGACATGTTGCCTCGGATTGAGCACTTTGACTATAAATAAATTGGCTCCACAAACTAGACTGTGTTAGTTCACAAAGTAAAATGAAAGCCACCAGGACTAATTGGACCAAACCCCAAAATGGTGTTACACTAGGAATGGCACAAATGTTGGGATTGCTGGGCCCAATTGTTTAGCTCTGCTTACCGCGGAATTCTGCGCTTACTGAGCACTTGTAGCACACATTATATGATACGTAAGCGCAGAATTCCGCGGTAAGCAGAGCCATGAAATTGGGTCCTGATCGTGAGCTGCTCATACTTTGTATGGATCTCTAAAAAGCAAATTAGTCATGACATGGTGTGAACTGGGGCTTTATGCACATCAATTGTAGGCACGGCCCCAGGTGACCTGAAACAACATGTAGCGGGATGTTAAATTGGGCCTGTGTGATATTCTATGCCATGTCACACTAATGCCCCACTGGGCAGGACTGCTTTTTTTTTGTACATCCCCAGTACTGGCATGTGGGGCATTTACCTTATTTTCCGGTAGAGAGTAGGGAACAAATTTGTACGACCTTGGTGAAGTCTCTGTTTTTTGGCACTTCCCCTTCTAATGTCCCAGCTACTGTATTTCCCCCAAGTCCAGGCTACAATTGATAATTGATACGTGCAAATTGATATGTGGGGGGGGGGGGCC
>JAUELU010107213.1:0-10801 GCA_032357145.1 Evasterias troschelii | reverse complement strand
GATTAACTTATTATACGTGCATGCTCCCCTCATAGGCTCATTTTCATTGCTCTCTCTATTTGCCCTCACGTCATCAATTTGTTTTTGTTTTTAAATGTTCAGTTATTTATTTATTTATCTTAATTTATTGTGTCCGTTTATTTATTTATCTATTTAATTAATTATTTTTATTTTATTGGCTGATTGATTGATTAATTGATTTATTTATTTACTTATTTGTTTTTTATTCATTATTATTATTATTATAATTTTATTATTATTATTATTATTATTTTAATATTTAGATTTTTTAAATTATATTGTTTTGTTGCTTTGTCGTTTCTGTTTTGGGTTTTTTCCCCTCCATTATAGCCTCGTGCTGTTTTTTCTGTACTTGTATTCTGATGTGGTCGAATAAATAATAATAATAATAATAACAAGTCTGTGACTTCTTGATACTGAGGTTCAACTATCTTATGTTTTTCAATGCTCAATCCAATAACAATGTTGAGTTATTCCGTAGATAAGGCCCCCTAAAACGATGTTATTTTGTCAGCGCTGTTTACTAAATATTAAACGAAAGAGGGCGTAGTTTAGAATCTGTGTTTCCCCCAAGATCGAAAAAAAAAAAAAAACGATGACAGTGCACACAGTCAGCGCGTGAGCTGTAGCTTGTATCAGTTTCAACGGGGGTAGGTGCGCTTCATTGTCCGGTTCTGACCAGAAGTTAAGCTCAAAATGTTGTTATCTCTGTGCAAAAAAATTGAGCGGGATTGCTGTTCTACAATCTGATAAACAAATTATGCTGAAATGATCAGTAATTTGTAATACAATAAGATATTATGAAATGTTCAACTTCCGATTTAAACCAAAAGTAAGGTCAAATGTTGTACGGGTTCTATGTAGCGTTTGTCAAGCTTTTAACGACATATCCGATGATGTGTACTTTGCAAAAATTAAAAAATATGTTATAATTTTAACAAATAGTAAACCTTGATTTATCATAATTCAATGCCCGATGACGTCATCATGACGTCATTAAGTTTGTGTCGTCTTGATATTAAAGTTCAACTATCTGAAGAGTTTCATTGTTCAATTCAATCTCAATGTTGAGTTAATCCGTAGATACGATCGAAAGTAATTTTGTTAAGGACAAAAAACGAAGGCGCACTTCGACCTAGGGTACTTCCCAGAAGTGACGGTTGTACGATTTTGGAGTCAACTTTTTTTTTTAAATGTTGCCCCAGTCTTGGTCTATCAGATGCCTAACTATGAACATCATAGCTTTCATGTTCATTGAGGTTCAACTATCTGATGAGTTTCAAGGCTCAATTCAAACAGGATGTTCGGCATTTGTGAGTCATTTGTTTAAGTTTTGATATTACTCTGGTTATGGTTGTGTGTTGTAAGAAGCGGTCGAAAATGTGAAGACATGGTATTGCTGATGATGCTTTTATGCTGTATATCCAAAGCCTATTTCTTGTCGGATCATAATTTCAAATCTTTTTGGATTTATGCAAAAGGTTTTCAGCAATTTGTTTTTAACTTGTCACGAGAGGGCGCTGTTGATGTTGTTATCATTGTTTTTTAAATAAAAGGCCAATGGGTCAAACCTTCTTCATAAAGAGATATAATCCAAATTGAAGATCATAATGTTTTACTATCACAAAACGAGGCTTGGGATTTTTTCTTTTCATTTCCACTTTTGTTTTAGACCGGAAGTAAAAGCCAAACGGGCCACAGTTTGTGTAAGAGTTTAAGATCAAATGGACCCACACTATGTGTAGCAAGTTTATAAATGCTTTTCCAACGATGTATAGACTGCAAAATCGAACGTTTGGTCAGGAGTTATGATTTGTTAATGATTAAACTTCAACTTCCGGATTGAACATGAAGTAAAGGTCAAATGGGGTCAGGTTCTATGTAACTTTTGTTGAACTTTTCACGAATTAATATTGTTACCGTTATTAAACTTCAACTTCACTTCCGGTTTTAACCAGAAGACAATGTCAAACAATAATTTGATGACGTCATCATAACGTCACTCCATATTGTAAAAGCCTTTGCCAATGTCTAACAGTACATTAAGTTTCAACTCAAACTGCTGTTTGGTTTAGTAGATACCAGGCTTCACAAAGTGCACCTTTAAAAATATTAATAACAATAATAATATTTAAAATTTACATTGCGCCCCTTGCATACAAATTGATCGTAAGCGCAAAAAGCACATCTTTTGGATTTATGTAACAGGTTTTCAGCATTAACAAGTTTATTTTTGTTTAACTGGACACAAGAGGGCGCTGTTGATTTTGTTTTCATTTCTCTTTCAATTTGTTGTTATACGTAGAGACATATAGCTAATTACTGATCGTAATGTTTTCGTACCCCAAAACAAGGCCAGGGAGTATTCACTTCATTTCCATTTCTCTTTTCGGCCGGAATTAAAGGTCACACGACTCACAGTTTGTGTAAGAGTTCAAAGTATGGACCAATGGATTATTTTCAAATGATTTTGCAATGATTAAACTTCAACTTCCGGATTAAACAGGAAGTCAAGGTCAAATATGGTCATCCACTGTGTATTAAGCATTCAGTTTTATACAACTTTTCTGGTGATATGTAAGAATACAAATTAAATATATGGTCTTGGATTTATTATTTTTTTCCTATAATAATCATTGATTTAAAATAAATATTTATAAACACAAAACATTACGTCATCATTACGTCGAATAAAATTTCACAGGCCATGGTCGTTGTCTAACAATACACCAAATTTCAACTCAATCGGCTGTTTAATTTAGTAGATACACGGCTTCAAAAAGTGCACCTGTAGGGCCTTACTAAGTGACAGATAATGACGTCATCTTACTACAACTCTACACATAAGTTGTTTGCATAAAACCTGTAATTCTACACCTGATGACGTCACCATGACGTCATTTTTTGCTTGCCGTTTTCATGTTGAGGTTCAAGTATGTGACAAGTTTAAAGTTTATACAACTTAAACTTTTTGCGAAATCTGCAAGAGAGGGTTCAGGGAGAAGAAGAAGAACAAGGTGTTCTTGGTGGGTGAGTGAATGAATTGGTGACAACATTTAACTCATCAATTAAATGACATTTCTAATGATACATATATTTTAAAAATCAAATGTTTGGTTCAGAAGTTATGATGTTTTCAAGTGTAGTAAAGTTTAAACTTCCGGTTTGAACCGGATGTCAATGTCGAATGAGGTCACAGTTAATAGCTTTGTACTGTTTCAACAAGCTTTATCTGGCGACTTAATATAACCAATATTCGGTATAGAATATAACATTTTATTCAAATATTAAATGTCAACTTCCAGCTTGGACCAGAGGTCAAGGTTAAATAGGGTCACATTGTGTGTAGCGCGTTATTAGTTTATTAATACGTTTTAAATGATGGATGGATTGTAAACATCCATTATGTGTATTATGAAGTTATGATTTTTTCAGATATAAAGTTTAACCTCCGTTTTGCACCTGAAGTCAATGTCAAATGCGGTCAAACTTGGTAGCGTTGGTGCAGTCTTCTGAGTTCTTTTTGATGACATATAGAGGATCAAAATGAAAATAAGTGGTTCAGAATTTATGATATTTTAAACCTTAATTACCAACATCTTACTTTAACCGGAAGTCAAGTTCAAAAGGGGTCAAATAATGGATAGCTCTTGATTAGTTCAATACGCCCCTTCAGATGATGTATGAATTGGTAAAATCCAATTTGTGTTTCAGGAGTTAGGAATTTGTTAAATTTTATTATTTGATGGATTATCCTCTGGGGTGCAATATTAGTTGTGACACCGATCGATGCGAATTGTATTCCTACATGAACCTACATAGTCGTGGCCGAAGACGTCAGTGATTGAGTGTGCGCCGCTTTTTTAAAACTCGTAATAGCGCTCCCTCTTATGGCTTTGAATTAACCAACTTGACTAGCTCTCATTACTAGTCAAATTGGTTAATTCAAGCCATAAGAGGGCGCGCTATATAGAGTAGTAACCAAGCGCAGAACACTAACCACTAGTACCTATACAATGCAAGTATATAGGAGCAGCGTGTGTTAATATGCTTTCGTCAATGCGGGTCAACTTATACGTGCGATTTATTTTGCCTTTTCGACCAGATGTAAAGATCAAAATGCTGTTATTTTTGTGTCAAAGTTTTCAGCAGGTTTAATGTCTACATCATGATACAAAGATTATGCTGAAAATATTAGTGGTATTAAAGATATGAATAAGAAAATAAAAACATTATAAAATTGTCTACTTCCGATTTGAACCGGAACGAAGTTCACGGGGTTGTGTCCTGTTTAGCGTTTGTGAAACTTTCAAAGACCTATCAGGAGATGTGTAGATTGTACAAATCCCAGCTGTGGTTCCAATGTTATGATTCTTTCAAGTATGTTTTAATGTAAACTGATATCCGATGACGTCATCAAGACATTATCAAGTGTGTGTCGCCTTGATATTAGGGTTCAGTTGTCTGATGAGTTTCGATGCTCAATTCAATTTCAATCGTGAGTTATGCTGCAAACTTTGACCTCACGGTACGACCAGAAGTTAAGGTCAAAACGAGTTTGGCGTTAACTTTTAAAATGTTTCCCCAGTCTTGTTCTAACAGACAAACTATGAACACTATAGTCATGTTTCAACTTTAAAAACCTTGTAACTCGTAAAACACGTGATGACGTCATCATGACGTAATGACAACCTCGCCGTTTTCATATTGAGGTTCATTTATATAATGAGTTTCAAAGCTTTAATTCAGTTTCAATTTTGATTTATTTTCCAGATAAAAGAGTTGCGTGGAAGAAGAAGAAGGAGAAGAAAACAAAAACAAAGTGGTGTTCGTGCTCATATTGCACGAACACCTACAACAATAAACTAATAACAACCTTTGGTTTTCGGCTGACTGGTTTCATTAAACCGCAGCAATTTTGCTAAACACTTGTATCGATATCATTTTATTCCAGTTAGTTGTGAGGAGGATCAAGTAACGTGTGGTTCGCCGGATCTAATATGCCTCGCAGGGCCATTGAGCAGGATCTCGGAACTACAACATTGCGGGAGTAGGTTACTCTTTATATCATACAGTCATTATTTAATACATTCTTTTATTTATTTGTACATTGATACTTTATTTTTCAAACGCGCTTTATAACATCTAGTTATTATTATAATTAATTGTGACCATTTGCAAATAATCACACGTTTTTCTTTATTCAGTTGATCCATGCGGTGCAAGAACAATCCACCTCACAGAGGGTACTACGTACAACCTCACCTCTCCACTCTACCCAGATAACTATCCAAATAACTTGAACTGCACATGGAGTATACTGTCAGACGACGCCAACACGTTCATACAAATCAACATTCTTGATTTTATAACTGAGTACAAAGACGACGTGGTAACCATCTCTAGCCCGGGTTTAAGCCTGGGTAATTCAAGTACTCCATGGCTTGGGGTACAGAATACGAGAACTAAATCAGGCGGACTGGAGCTATCTGATCAGACGAAAATAACTTCTATTCTCGCTCATGGGAATCAAACTTATGTCTTGTTTACGTCCGATTCCACAACAACAAGACGTGGGTTTAAGATGGAAGTCAAAATGAGAAATTTATGTAAGATATTGATACATTTTGCCAACATAGCTTTTATACCCTGACCGCTGAACCCTTTGAAGGCCTGCAACCTATAGACCAAAAATGCACATTCATTAATTGGTCGCTCAGTTTTTAGCTAAATAGGACGAAACTATATCGCTGTTGGAGACGCCATCGTTTTATGAATAACATGACTTTGCGGAGCCGTGAAGACTGTTTATGATCGTCTCATTGCGTTTATTGATAGGATCGTTACCTATTTATTCGAGTGTATTTTTAATGACTTGTGTAAGTTCGTATCATGAATAATGTGCTGTCGTTGGATCTCTGAAGCAGCAAAATTAGTCCTTTGTGTAAGTTTGAACTTTATCTTCAAAGGATTTTGGAGATATATGTTAACAACGAGAGTTGAATTGAAATAAATAAATAACTGGTGACACAAAATCAGTCTTTAAAGGAACTGGACACTTTTGGCAATTTCTCAAAATATTTTTTAGCATAAAAACACACTTGGTAACAAGCAGTAGAGAGCTTTTGATAATATAAAACATTGTGAGAAACGGCTTCCTCTCAAGTGACGTATATTTTTGACCAAGAGGTAATTTCTCACTCAAATAATAAAATACTTCTTGCTAGAAGCCTTTTATTATGCATCTGAAAGCACACAAAGTAATGTGACAAATGTGTTTTTTCTTTCATTATTCTCTTGCAAATTCCAATGTATGCATATGTTGGGATACACCAAGTTTGAATACTGGTCTTCGACAATTAACAATCGTATCCAGTGCGTTTAAACAAAAATATATAAAAATGCGTCATGTTAGGTCTATTTAATAGTGTTGTTGGGCACGATCTTGTTTTAAATGGCAATTTTAATAGGTCGCGCAAGCAACTTTGAGCAACTAAACTCTGCCCACACAAAATAATTTTGAGTCACCAAAATTGACACGAACTGCACGGTTTCCATTTGTTTGTGCTGCCAGTTGTTAAATCCGAGTGGCTCAGCTCGGCAGACGTTGTAAATGCCTCTCTAAGTTTTTACATGTCCCTTTACTCTAGAACTCCCCTGGTAGCCTGGACTGATATCATCATTATCGCAACTACTTGACAGAAAACTTCTTCTTCTTCAATTTGTTTACGTTTCAGAGAAGCGTTTTTGCATGTATCATGTATTAACACTTAACATTTATGTGTAATTGTTTCCTTAGTAACTTAAGGACTCGGTTATTTAGACATGGAAATGGATATTTCTCTTTCCCTACCCTGCAGTGGCCAGTAGACAATACCCATATCTTAGTTATTTAATCGTTTACCCTTTTTTCAAAAACAGGTGAAACTTTTTAAGCTCTATGCTCAGACAGGCTTGACTGACATGGACTATGACCCTTAAGGCAGTATGACCAATTAAAAACGTAACTTCAACAAAACATTATTTTGCCAAACTATCACTAAAACGTCTAGAAAATTTTAGCTTTGAAGACAGGTCAACATTGTTATTGAGGTATACACGTTTTTTCAACGTACTGTACGTTTCAGAACCAAATTAAATTGGTGTTTATCTAAAAGGGTTGGGGCGTCCCAGGGTTAACCCTCCGAGTTCAGTATTAAATGCCCAATGTTGGTACATTTAGCTCTTTTTACAAAAATCACTGTCAAAAGAAGTTCTCCTTCGAACAACATAGCACGTTCTTTATTATTTTTAACAACTTTCCTGTTTTGACAAAGTAGGTTGGCCAACATGAAGTTTGCAAATGAAGCAATGGAAATGTTCTCTTTCTTTACAGTTGAAGGTGTGTTATGTAATAGGGACAGAGACTTCCCCTGTGTTGATACGCCAATCTGTGTGTCAACAGACGCCGTATGTAACGGCTTTGCTGATTGTGGTTATAGAACAGATGAAAGCCAATGCTGTAAGAAAACCTTATATCTAACTGAAACTTATTTACTAAAGGTTACACACTTGCAGTTCACCAAAATGGAACTATTTACCGACGCCAATCAACCGTTTTCGGGTGTGTTATGGATGGTGATGTAACCATTGAATATGGTGCAACGATGAACACGCCACGAGAGTTGGAACTGGGTCACTGACTTTAGATGCAGAGCGTGTAACTCTAATATTTGCAAGGTTTATCCTTTCTTGGACCCTTTCAAGTTCAACATAGAACATAACCATCTACTGAAAATAAGTCCATAGTATGTAACACTAAGATGAACTATCAATACGTTCCCGATAGTTGCATATATCGCTAAATAATGTATTACAACCACTAACAAAATACCATTATTTTCCCCCGTCAGTAAACATAAGTTGCCCGGAGTTTTTTCAGTGTAGTAGAAGTGGCCAGTGCTTGCTATGGGAACAAGTATGTGATGGAACAGAGCAGTGCCTTCTTGATGACGATGAAGTCAATTGTGGTGAGTTCGATGCAGCTCTTACAACTTCACTTTGCTTAGTACCTTTGCACATAATAAAGTGATCTGCTGCGGTTACTTATTAATAGCTGCAGAAGGTGGTTTGATTTAAATGCCACTCAATACAACCTCTGTAACTCAAAAGACACCTGTGCTACTCAACAAGTGGCAAAACCACTTTTGTTACACAAACGTGTGAGTCTATGCAGTGTTTTACCAACAAGGGTTTGACCAGTTATGCTTCCCTTATTGGCGTTTGCAGTATTTTACCCATATGGGTTGCCCAGATAATTTTGCAAACCATAATGTTCTTTGTCATAGCTTATTCTACCTACTTGAGTGTGCCCCGGTTATTCCCACTTGATATCATAAAGGGCCTTTGCATATTGTAACCACTCTTGGGCTAACGCGGGTCTTTGCTTGTTGAGGACCTATGTATATTTTACCACCATTATAATGGTGGTAACCTCAATGGTGACCTATAAACCTATGCACGTAAATGGTATTTCTGACTTGTGTGGTGTGACTACAAGCGCCAACTATAGGAATGAGTGTTGAATTATTGTCAGTCAGGCTTGTATTGCCAATAACCCCTGAGGCTGACACTCTTAGCCTTGTAGTAGATGCACTGGTAACAGAAATTGTGGAGCTCACGTACGAGGTATTTCTGAAGAGTAGTTCAGAAAGTGACAGTTCAAACCAATGCATTTGCTATAGCGAAGACACTCAAACAGACCAAAGTCCGTTCTTTTATATTCAAGTCCATGGGTAGCATGGTTGGCTTGTGCGTAAAGTGCTCGCCTCTCATCAAGGTGACCCAGGTTCATATGTGAGTTGAGTTGTGCGTTGGTTCTCTGTTGTGCCACGAGGGTTTTCCAGACCATCCGGCTTTCTCCCCTCGGAAAAAAAAAGAAACAAACACTTTCGATCTCTGGCTGTGCTCTGTGGTCATAACGGGTTGATGTGACTGGCTGCCAAAGGCGCCCTTGCATGACTGCTTCTCGAAGACATTGTAGCCGCGTCATTCGCAATTCAGCTCTTAGCTGTGAGTAAGGATGATTAGTGAAAATGGTGTTTGGAAAAACGAAGCCACTTAAAGTTCAATGTTTTCAATTGATTGTGAGGTATGGATAAACATGTATGCATGATTATTAAGGGTGCTTGCAATGGACCAGAAACAACGAGGAAACCTGCTACTCTTTCAATATAAATATTATGCGTATTTAACTATCTAAGACACAAGCATCATGACCAATAAGGTGTGGATTCGAACCTTGTAAGACACAACTTGAAAACATTGTTCTTAAATGCTAATACAGGAATCTATACATGGAATGAGTTGGCCAATTCGAAACAAAGAAACTAAATCATGAAATCATGTTGTTTTCTTTAGACAAGACTCGCTGTCCAGATGAGTGTGACTGCAGGTACGAGGATGACAACCTCTACGTTGAGTGTCTGTCAGGCTGGACGATTGAAACACTGGACGACATGGCAGCCATAACTGACGTTCTGTAAATATAAGTCTAGGCTGAATTTACATATTAATGTTTAAAACGTATCGGTATGGTTCATTTACTAATTCCGTAATTGTCTGTCTCTTTTTAAAGACAACTTTCAAGAGGGAATATGAGCAAACTTGAAGCAGGAAACTTCAAACGTTTTTTCAAACTTCATACACTGTAAGTATTACAAACAATGATGGGAGTGTATAGACGTAGACATCAACAAAATTCATACCAAATTATTTTGTTAGCATTTGAAAATAACTTATGATCGAAAAGTCCTGTTCAGACCCTTGAACCAACGAGTCTAACGACATAACCTAAGCCACTGCATGTCAGTTCGCCATTCTTAAGTCGGTGTGTACGTATGGTTAAGCGTGTTAGGGACGCGTGTCTTTAATATGCGCACCAAAATGTTTAACTAAATAAACGGGGACATTTGCTTCCAAAATGGCCTCACCAAGATCAGTATGGAAACGACGTAAGGTGAATTGGGCCAATGGAGAAAGCGGTAAACAACTGTTACATTTTCTTTAAATGTTGAAGATAATACACTTAATATATAATAATTTCTTGATTTTTATAGTAGCCAATGTTTTATGAACGGAATATGTGTTAGATAATAAATTACATGCTAAAATATATATATACAAAAATATAGTTTATACATTAAAAACATAACACCACCCCTTTTGTTTTTAGATATCTAACGAACAATAGCATCGAGGAGTTTGAACTGTTGGCTTTTGAAGGATTGGGTGATTTATTATGGCTGTAAGTACACTCTCTCTGCGGCATTTTTTGTTTTTCTTAATTGTAGAAAAGCAAAGCCACATTCAACTGAGTACCATCAGAATTTGCTTGTCGAAACGTTAAATAGAAACGTTAACCCTATCAGGACCGGGCTTTTTTTCGACTTACGGGGACCGGGGGGCACATAGTGCCCCCCCCCCCCCCCTGTATATTTTCCAAAGTACACGGCCGATCTTTTTTAAAACTTAAAAGGAACTTACCTTTGACCAAACTCTACAGGTTGCAATTTATTTATTTTTTTAAATGTCAATAAAGGGCATTTTGGGGTCATTTTTAGAAGTTTGTGGTCAAAAATAGTCAAAATAGTAATTTTCTGTATTTTCCGTTTTTGGTGGCCAAATTTTACAAAATTTGGAATACATGTTGGTTTTGACACAACAAAGACAATGCAAGTATGACAAATTGTTTTACAGTGTAGAAATGAGAGAACATACATGCAGTTTGTAAACATAACGT
>JAUELU010107115.1:0-10812 GCA_032357145.1 Evasterias troschelii | reverse complement strand
CAATAGTTGTGATTTGGTGTAGGATGATCACCTTTTAATCCAAGGGATCTTCCTTGTCCCCTTTACCCAGTCGCTCTCAAGTTTTTCTGACTTACCTACAGTGGTTCTCTTCTGACGGGAAAAACTTTGAAGCGCCCTAATTTTGTTTGCACTCAGCCTGAGGTGCTTGTGAATGCCACTTATATTTTCCTACCTATTTTATAAAATCCCAATACTTATTATGAGAACATCATTGTCTTTCTGTTATTAAGTTTGGGTTTCATTGTGGAAACGATATTATGAAAGGAGAATGAATACTCAAAATTTCACAAAATTTCACTCAAAATTTCACAGAAATATTACTTATTACTACATATTACTTCAATTTCAATTACCAAATATAGAAATATTACTAAGCGGAGGCGCAGAAAAATGTTCTTTGCAGAATACTGACCCTGAGTTGTTAAACATTGACAGTAATACTCAGCATAATGATATTGTAGTTTGCATAGAAACATCAACATTTTGAAATTTGTTTTGTTTGATATGATTTTTCTCTAAAGGCAACGGTAACTTTGGCAGGATCTGTGGAATTTCAAAGCCTTTCCTACGATGACAATAGGTCAGAAAAGAAATCTAATGATGATCAGGTATGTATGTTAGTTGAGTTGCATTTTTGGTCTTATGTTGTCAGTCCTGTGGCTTGTCAGATTTGTTTTTAAGGGTGTGCACACAGAACTAACAGAGATTCTGCGATCGTTTTGTGTTAATGTTTTTTTTTTTAATGTAGGTAAATACTAACTTACTTTATATGTCTAGTATAAGCCACTTGGAATATAAGCCGTAGAGCACGTTAAAAGCCTAAAATCAATTTATAGGCTGCGGCTTATGGTCGTCTGAAAGTTACAGTAAATGCTCACAGATTTACACATCAGTTATAAATTACAATTCAGGTGATTTAGACACAGGTTTCTAACAAAATAATTCAGGAAGTTTTTCTACCATGACTATCTTTACACCATAAGTTATATTAAATAAATATGGTCATGGTGGATATTTTTGCTTGAAATGCTAAAGTGTTTTAGAAATTAGTTTTGATGATCTCATTGTCAGCTTGCACCACATGTGAGCAGCCAACAATCAAAGCCAACGACACCTAAGGACTGGTTTTTTGTTAGAGAAAGGTTTGCCCCTGTGTTTGTTGCATGTTTGGCTGAAAATTAGGCCCTATACATGTACCTTATAACTCTGACAAGGTGCTTTATTAATGAGTCACATCATTGACAGTGATTAGCTCTTTACTGAGCTGTGTGGAGCTACTTTCCTGCATGGTGGACCAGGACATATAAACCTAGATTCATTGGCAGGCTTGAGGTGCTGTATGGCCTCAACTTGTTTGATTGATTGAAATAGATTGATCCGTGTTGATTATAAAGAAGTCTCTACAATGTATTATGACTTTGTCTGTCCTAGGTGAAGTCTGTCAAGGTAGCAGCAGGTGGAGGAGTCACTCTGTACTTCCCCATACTGCCTCAGAAGCTTGGACTAATTGATATATCTGTTAGTGCCACTTCCAATGTTGCTGGTGATGCAGTCGTACGTCAACTACTTGTTGAGGTAGGTGATGATTGCATTACATTACAACTTGTCATGGTTTCCATCTTAGAGATCCTATTCCCTATTTTCTTCTTACAGGTGATTTTTTGGTTATTTTTTTTTCTTACAATTGATGTGATTTTCTTTTTCCTGTTAGCTGGTTTAAATTGTATCATAGCACTCTGCACTAATGACGTCACTTTTACTAAAAATACCAGGCGGTTAGACAAACAATTCCACCACTCATGGAATCACCGCATTATCAATGTACTATCTGCACTGGTAGTATAGTCAGTACATGCGAGTAAACAGATACACGCAAACATTGACATGTACATGTATGTGCGTGTATGTTAGTAAAATTTGACTCATTTGTCTGAGACTGGGTACTTAAAGCTTCTATTTTTAGCATAAGTGACAAGTGCTATTCATAAGGAACTCCTCCTTTGGCCGCAAATAAACAATTTTGAATTTTTTTTAAATCATCACCATACTCCCAGACATGGCTTATATGGTTGTGTTTAACTTCTAAACTTTTTCTTAAAACAGTCTCGGGTGAAAAATGTGAGCATATAAATTTGGCTTTGTTTAAAAAATGTAGGCACTATGTTAACATGGAAAGTGTCAATTCAGGTCACGACCTTTACATTGAACGTTTGGATTGAGTGGAAATAGGTCAGACTTTGTGTCTGTTTGTGGTTGCTCTATATTATTTAACTCAAATTTTACCATCACAATTAGGCAAAAACATGACCTGATACAATTATCTTTAACTCTACTAAGCCTGTCCCCTGACAAGAGTACACGTGGAATGCAATATTTAGCAGTGAGAATAATGTCAATAATTGTTTCTGTGTCTTTCAGGCTGAAGGTATTCCCACATCATTCAATGAGCCACTATTCATTGACTTTGGTACTGAGCGGGGTTCAATCAGTAAGGACTTCACCTTTGGATATCCCAAGGATAAGTTGGTGGAGGGGTCTGTACGGGCTCAGCTGACTGCCACAGGTATTTATACTTTACAATTATTGGTTGAATTTGAGTGCGTTTTCTCAAAGTGTAATCACGGAGAGAAATCTGGTAACCCATTTCACGTGGTGAAGTCAAGTGAAATGGAAAAGCCAGACTATACTCTGGCACAGTGCACAAGCAAAATATATTTAGTAATTGTTTTATATAGCCCACATTGATCCTGTTCATTTGGACTTTATTCAAAATAAACATGAAAGATTCACGGAAACTTGTCAACTCTACTTTTGACAATCTTCTAAACAATGTGGATGACTTCATGTAGATACCAGCCTTGTCTCAATCAGACAATTGGGCAGGAATATTATTTTGAAAATGACGCTGTGAAGCATCCAATATTTATCAATACCAGAATACAGGACTCCGTTATTAAATGTTGCGTCACAGCAGTATGGCAAAAGTAAAGGATGACACAGGTAATGCCTATTCCACTAATTAAACTAAAAGGTTTTGTGTTTGTGGTATGTAATCATAGTTATCTGACAAACACAAGTGAAATATGGAAAAATATAGTGTTACTTGGTCTCATGCATACAAGACTTCTGTGAAACTGAAGTTGTAGAGTTCTGATTTGACAACCATTGAACATGTTGCAGTGATAGTGTACATGTGCTTATGACACTCAATACACAGGGTGTTAGGATTTGATAGCTGGATGTGTAGATTACATGTATATCAAACATTGATTGACTATTACTATGATCACATCTCCATACAGGTGACATCATGGGTCCCACTATGGCCGGTCTAGACAAGTTGCTTCGACTCCCTAGTGGCTGTGGTGAACAGACTATGTTATCATTTGCTCCTGATGTCTTTATCTACTCCTACTTGACCAGCACATCTCAAGAAAACCCTACTATCATGAAGAAGGCATTAGACTACATGAATAGAGGTAAGCTGACATATAAACCATGTACTTGACATCATCAGTTTGTAGTTCCGGTCGATTTCCTGCCTTCTGCCCAAAGTTAATAAGGAGGACAGTTCTTTTTCAGAACTGAGAAGTGTATTGCAGTCTCCCGAATTCCGAAGAATCTACTCCGAAACAGTAGAATAAATAGTTTATCACTTAAAATGTGTGTCACTAATAGTATTGTAGGCTGGCCGACAAAGCATTTAAATAAACTCAAATAAACTTGTATTTTGGGGCTTGAATACAGAAGATATTTATTTAGATCTGTAGGACTTTACAAAGATGTGTATCGGACGAGAAGTTGTAGGAAAAGATAGAGAAATACTGGATCGGGCAACAGTGCAAGAGTTTGCACTGGGCTAACCAGGAGGGTCTGTCAATAGGTCCAGAACAGAGAAGAATGATCTAAAGATGGGACATAAGGGCATCTTATAATAAAGTTGTGGGGACAGACAAGGTGGGCATTAAGGTCATAAGTTTGTCAAGTCCCAGACAGCCAGTCTGGACACCGGTGTCTGCGTGAGCATTGGATTAATTAGGATGGGGTGCTTGTGAGATTGGGGGAAGTGCCTGGGGTAAAACAAAATAACCAGCTTACAATAGCAAGACAAGTTCTCAAAGAGCAAAATCTACATACCTAGCATGTAGATATACATGTACACATGGTGTTACCGCAAACCAATTACACATTGATACCTCACCATGTAATGCCTCAAATCCCATATACATCATCAGTTACTTTCTATTCTTTTGTTGACCCAAGTCACCTGACGTCATCATCCACAATAATCTTTTTGTCATCACACCACCATCTTAGAGATAAAACGATACTGAAACAAAGGAAACGTACATCTATGTACGCAAGGCGCACAGAATGAACCAATAAGCAACCTTCTTTTGACTTCTACTAGAGGGTGTCCTTCTCTAATGACGTCCTGTCCATCAGGTCTACATGTATAACCAGGGCCCAATTTCATAGAGTTGCTTAAGCACAAAAAGTAGCTAAGCACAACAAAAGTATGCTTACCAGAATAAGGTTACCAGCCAAACTACCAAGCCTTTGGAACAATCTTTCCTATCAAATACGCCATGCTATTTCACTTACTGAATTTTTAAAAAATGCTTAAAACTTTTCTTTTCCAGGCTCATTTTGCTAACTAGGCTACCCATTTATTTATAATTTTCTTTGTATTGTTATTTGTTGACTGATGTATTATTTATTGTTGTTAAGCGTTGTGGTACCTTTTCTGTGTAAGAATGCTATATAAATGCCTTGATTATTATTATTATTATTATTATTATATGTCACATGTACAATATGTGACTGTACATATCCTGCTCATTTCTGCTTAACAGACAATTGTTAAGCAATATTTTCTGCTTAAGCAGCTCTATGAAATTGGGCCCAGATAACAGAATTCAATTCTTAATCTTTCATCAGGTTACCAGGGTGAATTGAGATACCAGCACACAGACCATTCCTTCAGTGCGTTTGGTAACAATGATCCATCAGGCAGCACTTGGCTGACGGCATTTGTCATTAAGTCATTCGTTCAAGCCAAGCCGTTTATCTTCATTGATTCCTCTGTGGTGAAACTGTCTTCTGCTTGGTTGATTTCTCAACAGACCAGAGAAGGAAACTTTGAGGAGCCAGGGAAGGTCATCCACACAGACATGCAGGTATGGGTGGTTGTTTTTCTAGCTAGTTTAACCGATGATAGGGAGGACAGTATTTTAGTCTTATAGATAAAGCAAAAAATAGCAGTGGTAAATGTACATGTAGCTTAATACAAAAATCATCATGAGCTTTTGTAGCAATAACTATTTCATCAGTTAACATAATGGCAAAGAGTTTTTGTTAACTTTATAAAACAAAATAATAGTTTACATTTTGATTATTACAGGTTTTAGTTTCAGTTTCAATCTCTTTTGTTATAAAACAAAACATAACTTAAACTCATTAAAGAGTAACATAGCGACACACTTACAATGGTGACAATAGAAAACAATAGAGAGAGACACTAGAGAAACAGTTCATCTGAGTACAGAGGCATAGTAGAAAGGGGCCTTCAGCCTCCAAACCATTCAACCCCATGGTCTGAACATCCAAGAAGGAAATAATCAGCAACTGTTTGTCTTTGTCCCCAATTTAAGTCTTTCTTATTCACTAATTGTTCTCCCTCTTCACACTTTTGATTTTGTCATCCTGTGTCATCCCTTAACCCCATGTCCTTCTTCATAGTTCACCCCTTGCTTTTTCTGTCCTCTCTCTTTTCATCTCTTTCCACTTGACCGTTAGACCAGTAGACATGGTTATGTGTTGTGTTTTCATTTAGCCTTCAAAACGTCAGGCCATGAACAATTTATTACATAGAAAACAAATTGAGTACTAGAGCTTAAGTGTTTGTCAACAAACACAGAGCTGTTCCGTGTTGTTTTGCTTCAATTAAGTGCTTCAAAGCTTTAAAGTTGCTCTGATTTCAAGGTAAACGACTCTTGACCTTTGACAGGTCCTTTTTCACTTAAGTCTGCCTAAAAACCTAAACCTGGTCTTCATTCTGATACTGGATTGAAAGGAGCTTGTAAACCAGAAATAAAGGTCAACATGGGGTCACGGTTACTCAAGGTTCATCTGCAATGCCCAAGGAGTCTATAACTGAAAAAAAAGTTTGAAAATCAGTTGTGTAGTTCTTCTTGCGATATAGTCTCACTTCCGGTTGACCCGGAAGTAAAGGTCAACATGGGGTCACGGATACCCAAGGCTAATCTCCAATGCCCAAGGAGTCTATAACTGAAAAAAGTTTGAAAATCGGTTGTGTAATTCTTGAGATATGGTGTTATAAGGTTGGCTATTTAAATATTCACCTCGCTGTTAATTGGCTAATTAATTAAGAATTGAAAAAAACTTACATTTAGAGTTTAGCTCATGTAGTTAAGCTTCAATTTGATACATGATTTAACTCTTTCGTATTTACGCTCTAGGATATTAGGCTTAAAGAAAAAAACATGTGCAAATGCTATGGGATTTGAGTGGAAACAAAGAATAATACTAAATATAATAAAAATCTCGACGAAAACAAAAGCTGTTCCGACCTATGTTGGAACAGCTAAATATCCATTCATAGTTAGCAGTATTGATTTACATACTAGCATAATTGGTGATACTAAAAAATCATCTCATCAAATCAGTCGTAACAAAGTCCACACGATTTGATAATTCGGTGCCAGCAGAGTCATTTATGACAGAAATGACGCATTACTATCCCAATAGTTAATGGCGCATTACTATCCTCAATAGTTATATTTGTATCTCATTTTTGACTGAAAACTCTTTGCTTTGTTACAGGGAGGTGTTTCATCAGACTACACCATGACAGCTTATGTACTTATCACTCTCAAGGAGGTACAACTCAAGAAAGGAAAGCTGAATTTGCCTCGGGTAATCTAAGAAATAGGATGAGTCATCAAGCAGTTAAAATGATAGCATTTTTAATAAAGGCATGTATTTTCTGGAGCCGTCTGATTCCCTCTGAGCTAATGTGAAATTGGGGTTTTAGGCGACTTACACGCTAAATGAACACACACCAAATCTTTACGTGTAATCTTTTAACAGTTGACCATTACATTACTTTAGTATTAGTTTGGGACATTAATGACAGAGGGTCTATTGACCAATTCACTTGATGTCATCGTCACAATAATTGTTGTTGTGCTATTTTAGGGGTCAATGTGCCCATATGTTTAACAGTGTTTTGTGCTTTTTAGGCAAAGAGGCCTACCATAATTTGTACATGAAACTTGGCTCCCAATATGGCTACAGAGCAGATATTAGCCACATGTGACATTGGTGCAATAGATCAATGATTTTGGTTTTTTTTAGTGAGCAATGACTACTTCCATGGCACACACAGGTCATGTGAAACCATGCACCCTCTAGTTCTTATATAACTCAACTAATGTAAAATCTGTACACAGGAGTTCTGGGATAGTCTTGATACTTCAGCTAGGTTGGCAACGACCTACTTGGAGGGTAGTTTCTCAAGAGTCAGTGGGGACGTCTATGACCTTGCCCTTGTCACCTATGCTCTGACGTTAGCTGAGAGTAGACAGGCCCAGCAGTTTCAGGAAGCTTTTGATGCACTGGCAACAGTTGAAGGTAAGGGCAATTATTACTTTGAAAAAAATTAGCTTTTGCAAACTGCCAACCAAAAAGACCCATGGCTTGACATGTGTTGACCCTAGTCTTTTTCTAGGGCTAAAATGTCAAGCAATTTGTTTGCCATAATTATTTTGTAACACTAGAAAGCATGCCTTGAACTCCAGCCTTGAGCTGGAGGGATGTACATTATGGCGGGAAAATATCCAAGCTGATCGGTGTAGCGTGGGAGTTGGCTGCTGGCTGGATGTGTGTGCTGGAGTGTGTCAGTGTTTTAGTCAGCTATTTATAGAAGGGTTGGTTCGAGTACTTGGTGCATACGTGTACATGTATGAGTGAATCGTTGAAGAATAAAATCATGATGTAAAATCTGGACTTCTATTTATTGATTTTTTTCCCCAACAGATGGAGTCAAGCACTGGTCCAAGCCTGTATTACAGGTTGAGAATGTTGATGCATGGTCCTGTTTCTACTACCCACCACCATCAGCCGACATTGAGATGACTGGCTATGCTTTACTGATGTACTTAGCTCAGGATAAGGTTGCAGAGGCTTCAGCTGTGGCTCGCTGGCTGACTGATCAGAGAAATGAATACGGTGGTTATGGCTCCACACAGGTTGGTAACTCTCTACAAATGTTCCTCTTGGGATCTATTAACTAAAGGTATTATACGGGGCCACGTTCGCCCAAGGACCAATGGTCAACTAGTGGTTGCTTTGTGACGTACGTAGAGCATGCGCACAGAAGTTGTAGTGTGAACAACTCTAGTCATGTTATGTCAACTCAACCGGTGACTTAACGTACATTATCATTTTCTTATAACTGTGCTATGAAAAGGACTATTGATAATGCCGCCAAGCTCCGTAGGCTGGTTCCAAATAGTCTACTAGCATAGTCTAACTATCGTCAACTAGACAGAGTTTGGGCTAACTTAGTCAAACTATGGTCAACAATAGTCCTTGCACAAACTTGGCCAGGATTGGTAGAGCTAACAAAATAGTCACAGACAGTGTTCATGTTTTGTGTGATCAACCATACATGAACAAACCTGTGAAAAGTTGGGCTTAATCCGTTGTGTGAGTCCTCAGTTTTGGTTGTAACATTGGGAATCAAATGTTGCATTTTAAAAATTATTTTCAGTTGCAGTTTTCTTGAATATGACTTCATTTCAGAAGGAAACTTTTTCACAGAAAAAAAAGGGTTTATTATTAAAAAAACACCCGTATAATATCTTCAACAATGTATTTTTTGATGATCTTCCAGTAGCAAAGTCAGTTTCATGGCTCTGCTTAGTGAAGCCAAAACTTACAGCTTCTTTAGCTGAAAAATCCACTCTTAACGAAGGATGTTTCACGAGTTAAGAAGGAACTGTTTTATTGTAAAGGAGTTGAAACATAGTACGAGTTGTGGCGAAGTGGTTAAGTGCATCTGACTCGAGTTGTGGTGGCTATGAAGTCATTGGAGTGTGGGTTCGAATCCCAGACGCAAATTTCAAAAACTTCCTAAGTATGGAATCTTTTTTCCTATTATGTTGAATGTAATTCTTAATATTTCCCTGATTGGTGTACAAAATCTCCCTGGTTGCAAGATGCAATGTTGGCAACTCTGTTTTAGGGCCCTACTACTTTGTTTGAAAAGTGCATAATATTTAAAATGCACATTATTATTGTCGCATTTTATGCCATGGTACATGTTTTGCCTTTTGTCATGCAAATTCTGTCTCTATCTTACAGGACACAGTGATTGGTCTACAAGCTCTATCCACCTACGCATCCATCCTTAACTCCGCCCCTAGAAATATTGCCATTGACATCACTGCGTCTGATATGCCTGACTACTCAACAAGTGTTTCCATTAGCAGTGACAACTCAGTTGTATTCCAGAAGATCGACGTGAGTCTTAAAAAGTCTGATGCATTCCCCAAATTTTTCATTAACAGATTGTCGCGTCAGTACAGAAACATTGTATCTTAATTGTCAAACAACCTTGTATCTTGTATGACATTGGTCTGCTTTAACACTTTGTATCCGGCACCTATTGGTTTTGTGTGTACATCTGGGAATTTGAAGCCAGATACATGTAAAGTGTTTTGGGGTGTGTAACAAAATGTTATTTTAGGAGGTACAATGTGTTCACTCCGATAATGAAGTATGCCATCATTTGAAGGACGGATATAACACCGATCTGTAGAGAGCTGCAGAAGAGCAAGCTTACTTGAATCATTCTAAATAATTGATGAAGACTCATTTGTTTGGTCCACAGTGAGTTTTAATATTTTTGCCATCTTTACCTCTGGAAAAGGTGCTCTATAAATGCCAGCTTATTATTAGTATTGTTTATTATAATTGTGGAGATATATTGAGTAAACGGCATTGAACGATTCCATGTTTTATTTGCTTGAATGGTAATGTTAATGTACAGATTAAAGTAATGGCTGTAGTCATATTCATAACTGTGACTATCACATACACTCTTAGGTCCTTCTTCTATGGCTTCAGCTTGGGCTCTATCCACTTGTTTGAACCTCCTGACCAATAACCAAAGTTCCAATTAACTGATAGAGTTTAAGCTGAAGTCCAAGCCATGGTGTTAAAAAGGCCTCAGGCCTTGAATTATATGGAGGCCATTGCCTCTGTTGTCCTAGTCTTTGCCTTGGTGCCTTTCAAAAGTTTCCCATAAACTTTAGGTTTTTCCTGTGGGAGTTCCCTTTGCAAAATAGAAACTGGCCTTGCCCTTTCATGCTCAACATGCTCAAAGATGAAAGACCAGGCTTGGGGTCATACATTAATACTTTGTGATTTTCATTCTACAGTTACCAGTGACAATGGGTACCGTCACAGCATCAGTATCAGGAACAGGGTCATGTCTTCTTCAGTTCTCAGTCTTCTACAATCTGATGGAGGTTTTAGTTCGTCCTTCATTTGAGCTGACGGTAGAAATGGTAGAGCAAGACAAAGACACAGTCACGATAACTGCCTGTGGAAAGTATGTCACTATTAGGGCACCACTTACAAATCTACAACAAAATAATTTCTTGTTTAAAGCCACTGGACACTATTGGTAATTGTCAAAGACCAGTCTTCTCACTTGGTGTATCTCAACATATATGCACAAAATAACAAACCTGTGAAAAT